>VZTX01022509.1:41289-60576 GCA_013400915.1 Pardalotus punctatus | reverse complement strand
CCCTCCCGGAGCAGATGCCTCGGCAGTGCCTCCTCCCTTCCCCTCTCCCACCTTCCCACTGCTGGAGGCTGTGCCAGTGGACGAGGAGATTTTGGGGCGATTTCTGAGCAGATCTGCAGGAGTCTGCCTTGCCTCAATGAGCTCCTGCAGCCGCTGCCCACCTGCAGCACTTCCGGGGCGCACCCTGCGATGGGGATTTCAGTGCCCTGCATGGAGCTGCAGCAAGGAGCTGGCTCCAGTTATGGATGCTGGATATTAACAGCAACTCTAAACACAATAATTAATTCATTTATCTCCAACTTACAGTAGCCTTTGTGTAAAAAAGCGTTTTACAGTTGAATAATTTTAATTTTTTTTAGCTCTATGTAAAGCAGGCATCATCGGTATAATCCTTAGAATCTAATAATGATTCCATCAGTGTAAAATCATTATCCTTAGGCAAGAAGGAAACCAATTCAATTATGATGTTGGTTGAAAAATCGAGGGTGAAAAGTTGTAGTACATATTAAACTCGAGGCTGGAAAAGTTGTAGTACATATTAAAATGGTTACTACAAAATTTGTGCATCCAGGCTAACAAATGCTAATATGTTCTTTTGTTACCTTCTAATTTATATGATTCATGTAAGCCTGAAGCAAGAGAAACTTGTTTTAAAATTCATCTACATTAAAAAATAGCAATGCAATGAATTGTAAAGTTATTAGCATTCATGTCTAGTTGTGTTATTAAGCTGTACACATCAAATCGGGTAGTACAAGTACAGAAATGTCATAATGAAGTAGAACAGCATTTAATCAGAAGAATTTCTAAAGGTCATCAGAGCATCATATAAATTCATCCATGCATGACAGCAATATGAAATAAATAACTGCAAGAACACTGTAAGAATAAACTTCATTCTGGGAGCTTTGTTTCCAATAGTAGAAGAATTAGCTGAATTTCATGCTGGGAGAACAGCTAGCAAAAAATACCATATTCTGGAGCTTTAATTAATGAAAGACTAATAAGAGGCAGATAAGGAGTTTTACACGAGGGAGCTAACGAGGTGTGTTCCCTGATAGTTCCCTACCACAGCTGATCTCAGACGTCTCCCTACAACTCAGAGGAAGTGCTCAGCTCCATTTTTTCTTCCTCATTAGCCAGATGAGCCCTAAATGATTCTCTTTAAATAACCAATGATTTGTTAATATTTTTGCACTCATAACAACACTTTAACTGCTTTGGGATGTGTATCACAGGCCTGACACTTGGCAGCCCCAAACACCGGAGCTGTTTTGATGTTTCATGGCAAGGCAGTGAGTGGGATGCTCCAGCACGGTCAGAGCAGAGGCTGGGGTCACCCAGAGCCAGGCTCTGGTACCTAAAATCACATTCAGCTGCACCTTAATCTGCACAAAACCTCGCTGATTTCACTGGGAGCCTTCCCAGAACACAGCTCAGCTCTCAGGGATGAAAGGCACCGGGCTCTGGCTCGGAAGGTGCATTCCCACGCTCCGGGGCGGCGATTCCGTGCAGTGGCGCACAGGGGTGATGAGAGAGGCTAAATAACTAATTCATCAAAGGCTGTTTCTGAGGCCCTGCATGTGTCAGTGGCTGTCACCTCATTAGCTGGCCTGGGCAGAAAAAGGAACCCTGTGTTTTGAACTGGTCTCCAGCCCCGGGCGCCGCTGGTGCCAGAGGGAGGTGGGGATGATGAACTTCCCTTCTCAGAGTGACCAGCTCTGGGCAGGACCAGGAGCCCTGCACAGGGGACCTCCTTCTTTATTCTGTTTGAACATTTTAACGGTAAAGGATTGGGGTTTTTTGTAATCTTAGTTCTCTGTTAGAGTTCAGGCAAACCCTGTTGCTCCAGCTGCAAGAGATGTATCTGTGCTGGCAAGGAGAGAAAGCAGATAAAACATTTTTCTACTTCCATGGATTTCAGCTGGACAAAACTCTGAGCACTGAGTGGCCCTTAAAATGGATCTCTCAGCTTTCCCAGCCTAATTGCAAATGGGAATTTTTGACAAAGCAGCCACTCCTCTCCTGCTGGTCCTCCGAGTTCCTGTGAGTGCCGGTGTCTGTGTGGGCCCTTTCCCTCTGAAAGGAGCACTACAGCCACGGAGGACTCTTGGAATTTGGCACCAGAGCAGAGAACAAAATGCAGAGACTATCTATTTCTACAGTGACAAACCACCTGGGTTATCTGTGTGGTTTTGTGCATCACCAAGAGGAAAAAAGAACATGCTTTTGTACATGTCAAACTAATTCGGAGAATCTAGCGCTGTCCCTGCAGAGAAGTGCCTGTTTGTTCCTCAAATCACACAGAACGAGCTTGTTCAGGCCAGTTCCCAGCACTGCCTCCTCTCCAGCCTCCTCCCCAGGGCCTGGGCTGGTGTCCTCAGCACAGGGCAGTGCTGGCTGAACCCAATTCAGATTTGAATTCCCTTCACCAGAACAATTCCTGCTCTGGGGACCAATGCCAAAATCTCACGCACTGCTCATAATCTGCTAAAGCAGGACCCACTGACACACACAGAGGACGTTACATTACCATTTTCCATCTCCTTATTTCATATGCCCCATCAAGAGAATAATTTCTTTTTCCTTTTTTTTTATTCTAACAAATTACTGCAAAAAGCAACCGACAACTCCAGAGGCTGAGCACAGCCTCACGCATCATTTTCATATCTTTTTTTAATTCATTAATGTCTGCACTAAATGAAAGAATTTATAACCACACTCAGGTTTCCCAAAGAAATCATCCTAGCAGCATGTTTACTGAATCAGCAGGAAAAATGAATAAACAAAATGAAATCAGAAAAGAAAAGCAGTATCTAAATGAAAGCCGGAGGAATTGAAAAGAACCATGAGATTATAATCTTAAATTAAAACCGCAGAGAGGGCAATATAAAAGATATTCTAATCACTACATCCAATTAAATGAAGTAAATCACTAAAGCATGTTAAGTGCCTTAACTATTATAATAATTAAGAATCAAACAGAAATCAAGCATCTTTGAAAGACTGATGGTGCACATTAGTGCACAGGGAATGCTGGTTCCCATTCCAATGCAGAGGCAGAGCAGAAAACAGATTTGCTGGTGCCTAAGGCCAGTGGGGCTCCAGTGTGGAAATTCCCAGTGGGAAAGGGGTGTCCCACAGCGCTGCTGAGGGGAACAGCATCCTGTGCCTGTATCCTGCTCCTGTGCAGGACACATCCTCCTCCATGAGGAGAAAAGCCAGCAGGAACCTGAGGAGAAGTTCCATGGAAAACATTACACTGAGACCTCAAGGCTGTGGGCAAGCAGAGCTTTGTGTGCTCTGCTGTCTCATGGGAGGTCCAAAATGTGAATTAGAATCAGAGAATCTTAGAATGGTATGGGTTGAAAAGGAACTTTAAAGTTCATTTAGTCCAACCCCCCTGCCACGGGCAGGGACATCTCCAACCACATCAGGTTGCTCTGTCCCATCTCATTTTCAGTGTTTCCAGGGATGAGGCATTTATCACATTCTGGGAAACTGATCCAGTGCCTCACAAGCCTCATTGCAAAACAATTCTTCCCCATGCCAAGTTTCAGTGTAGCCTCTTGAGTGTAAAACCATCAACCTGGCCTGCTGTCATTGGTCCCTCCAATGGAGAACAAAACCCTGGGGCTCAGGGATGACATTACCAAACCCTTCCACGAGAATGTGAATTATTGTCCAAATCCAGCACACATTTCACATCCTGGTATCAACACGGGGATAAATTCCAGCACAGCCACCCAGGAAAGGATCTGTGGATCATATACAGCTCCTCATTAAATTACAGACAGTCATGCTCCTATTTTAAATCGGTCTGAGGCCGTGCATGGGTGATAGATATTTTAATTAGCAAAATTAGCAACCAAGAAGTACAATTTAGACACAAGATTTATCTGCAAGTGGTAATTCCCCAACTTTTCTGCAATAGCTGGGACTAAGCTTTCTGAATACAAAATGGAAACAGTGAATACACACAAACCTCATTGAGGGCTTCCCTACTCCCAGAGAGGTTTCATAAACCTATTTTTTTTTCCAAGTCAGCTCATTCCTGGTTAAACCAGAGCCATTTTTACTAAATCACACATAGGTAGGGCTGCCCTGCCTTCAGAAAGATATGCAAATTTGGTACATGAAAAACACACTAAGAAAATAGAAAACTGAGTAAGTGCAATGTGAGGTTTTTTTCCAATTCTTCTTCATATTTGTTTTCCCTGTAAGAAAACCACACCGAAGTGCTCCGTGTGGGATTTCATGAGCTGCAGCGCTGTCTCAGGGAAGTGATCCCTCCCACACACACTGCATGGAAGGGAAGAGAATCCAGCAGCAGTGGAGGGATGCTCATTCCAATGTATTGCCGGCATTTAAATACAATTGCACATTGAGCACAACAATCCATGCTAAAACTACCAGATATCTGCACTCTGAGTCTGCTCGAGAAGTGCCAGGCTTCCATCCAGGGAAAGAAGAGGAAAAGGGAAAGCCGTTAGGGAATGAGGGGGTTCCAGGCTGTGGTGGCAGCAGGGAAGGGTTTGGAGAGGAATCTGAGCAATCCGCAGCCTGCAAAGACCAGCTCAGCACTCAGCCAGGGCCAAAAGCTAAATTAACAGGGTGTAACGCTCCCAACTCTGCAATTCCATTTGCAATATGACTTTTAAGGAGCTCATTTCCCTCAAGTCCAGCTCATAATCACTTCTGTGTCTTGACCCACAGAATTATTAAAATTTCACAGTATTAGACCAAGTGTAGGTATTTTGTTGGAAAAACTGACCCTTGAATTCCCCCCGTACTACGCTTCCAAGGCACATCCTGCTCCAATCCTGGTGCTGAGAGATCCTGGCAGCCTCCAGCTCTCTCAGAAACCAGAGGATGCAGATGGATATATGGACACCTTATCAAACATGTGCACTGAGCTGTATTTTCCAGACCAGGCTATAGTCCCACTGAGAGGATTTGCAGGATGATGCTGTGCTAAAAACACTGCAAGTTAAAGACAAAAAGCAACAACAAAAAAGTGCCAACATTAATCCCAAAAGGCTTAGGAGACAGAATCCCTTCAAAACAGATACTTGTACCCACAATCCAATTCCAACTTTCTCAGTTTTGACCAAAAAAATTGCAAACTACAATGGAGAAGAAAATCCCAGAGCTCTTGAAGACCACCTTGGCCTTCAGTGCTTGTGCCACACCATGAGCAAGGCTCCAGCAGCAGGAGGATTTTACTCCAGTAGCTTCTTGAGTTTTGGGATTATTCTTGGGGTTATTATTCTACACCTGGATGCTGTCCCCAGTTCTCTGCTGCTCCTCCAGCTGGCCTGAGCGATGCTCCAGTCCCTCCTGCCCTTTCAGACCCCCTGACCACCGTGGCAGGTGAGTTCAGCCTCCCCCAGGCCTCTCCCAGCCCGCCTCCTGCATTATCTGGATCATGTAAGTCTTCAAACACTCATCCCCGTGGATTTCTCCAGCCTCCCAGGCCTTTCAAACACTTCCTCTCTCAAGAGCCTCCACTTATCTGTGAGAATATTTTACCTTTCACCACATAAAGCTTAGATTTTTCTGTGTTTGAACTTCAGTCCGCTTTATTTTATCTTTCAATATATCTCGGTGTCTTTTACAGTTCCTGGTTATATTATTATGCATTTGAGCAGGTCTCCCCCAAGGAATGACCTTATCTGTGGGTATTAAAGCCTGACAGCTTTCAGCTGCTCTTTTACTGCTGGATTTGTTCTTTGGGCTGAGGAAGGGGAAGGGCAGATTCAGTGGAAAACCAGCAAATATCTACTGCAATCTCCCTGCCCCCATTTAACCCTTTGCACAGGCTCTGACCATAAAGCCTTGAAGAATTTCTCCATCTTTTCTCTCCCTAAATCAGCCCAAGAAAGAAAAACTTGCATCTCCAATAATATTTTGGAAGTCTGGCAGTTCAGAAATGAGGATTGCTTCCCCAACAGCAGAACAGGAGGATTTGCTCAGAGCGTGTGTGATTACTGGCCCAGGTCACACACACCGACCAACACTTCAAATACAGATCCCAACAGCAATAAGGCACTACCCGGCCCCTAAATATGCTTCCATTTAAATTACAAAATGTTATTTTACATTTAGTTTTTCAGCTCATCAAAAATATATCCTTATTAATGGAATTCTAGGCATCCTCATTGCATATTCTGCTTTTTAAGCCCTGTAAATTGCGATCCTGAACGCTGCCTAGTGATGGGGAGTTCTTTAGGGCTCGTGTATACAGCACTGCTCTTCCCATTAAATTTCCAATAAAGCATTTCCATTTTTATATCTGAAATCCCAGAAACGGCACTGGAGAAACTCAGCATTTAACTCTTAAATTTAATACAAACTATTTCACTCAGCATGAAAAGCATTTTAAAATTACTCCAGTACAGATTGTGGTTCACTGTTGTACTTGGTGAGCTTAATATGTCCATGGCAACTGATGAATATTACTGCTGCTCCTGCTATAAATAACAAACCTATTTGGCAAAATCTGAGATGTAAATATTAAATCCAGCACAAAGGCAATTTTCTGTTCCTTCTGTTGCTCCCCTCTGAGTTAGGAGCAGGTTCTTTCCAAGCGGATCACAGTATTGCAGAAACCACCAATTTTGACTGACATTGCCTTCAACACCAATCGCACATTTGGGGCCAGGAGTGAGCGATGCTGTGGAGCAGCAGCATTCCCAGAACCGGGAGCGCTCCCGCTCCCCGCACAGAGGTGGCACAACCGGAGCGCAGCTTTTGGAGAGCCATCAGAACGTGTGGCTTTGTTTTCCGGGAGGCAGAGCCTCACCTGCAGCTGGGTCGCTGTTTTCCATGTGCAAATGAGGCTTGAGGGCATGAAAATGAGCCGACCCCCTTCCCAACAGCGGGACTGTGGAGTGAGAGCCCGTCTGGAATCGCTTCCTTGGAGCTGCGCACAGCCTGGGAGCCGAGCGCAGCCGCAGCGTCCCGGCCATCCCGGTCAGCCCCTGCCCGTTCCCTGTGCTCCTGAGCAGCGATGGAGCGCAGGGCACGGTGGCACCGTGCCACGGCTCCTCCTCGCCAGCCCGGTGGCCGCCCGCGGGGCAGGGACAGCCGGCAGAGCTGTCACCTCCCCGCCCGGCTGCAGCCAAGCCTGGCAGGGGTGCTAATTGCTTTAGAACGGCCACGCCGTGTGGAGGATTCAGATGAGCTGAACTCCGCAGAATTCCACAGAATTCAGCAGAATTCCGCAGAAATCCACCTGGGTGCCTTCCCTGGCTCTGCCGGGACAGCCGCTGGATGCCGCTGGCCGGAGCATCCCCCGGGAGTCAGAGCGGCAGCGCTACGGGAGGGGACGAGCAGCTTCCTCAATCCCCTCCGGGTCACTCTGCATCCCCTGCCCGTCAGCCTGGCGGGTCCCCATCCCGGTGGCTCTGGGGAGACGCCCCACAGAGCCACCTGTGTGTAAAGGGTGCGGCAAACGAGCCTAAACCCGCATCCTAAACCCACATCCTAAACCCGCATCCTAAACCCACATCCTAAACCCGCATCCTAAACCCGCATTCTAAACCCGCATCTTAAACCTGCATCCTAAACGGGCGTCCTAAACTCGCATCCTAAACCCATATCCTAAACCCGCATCCTAAACCCATATCCTAAACCCGCATTCTAAACCTGCATCCTAAACACACATTCTAAATCCGCATCTTAAACCCGCATCCTAAACGGGCGTCCTAAACCCACATCCTAAACCCGCATTCTAAACCCGCATCCTAAACACGCCATCCTAAACCCACATCCTAAACCCACACCCAGGTCAGGTTGAGCTGTAACCACAGCAAAACCAACATTCTCATCCCTGAGCCTGCCCTCCCCACCAATCCACCCCCCACAGAATTTTTTTAATGGGATCAGTGTGCTGTGTCCCCCCCAGGTCCCACCTTCCTGCCACTCCCCAAAAACACCACCAATTCCCTGGGACGCTGCAGCCCCACAGAGCCACTCCAGGCTCCGTGCTGAGACACCAAATACAACTGTTCCCACAATGGTAACAATCAGTTAAGTTGCCTGGGAATAAAGTATTGAAAGCCATTTTGAAATATCCTTTGACACAGCATCAGAAAAATCGGGATTGAAACCACCTGATTTAGAAGCGAACCAAGACCACCAGCACAGCCCTCCCCTCCACCCAGGAATTCGGGTTTGGGCACATTATCCAAATCTCGTGTTGCAGGCACGGTGGCCTGAGCTGAGTGGCACAGCTGTGGGTAAACAAGGTAAACATGAGAGTGGGAGAAATAAATGGGAATGTTGGAGAATTGCTGCTCAGAGGCGGTGCTGAACCCTCGGGCAGCGAGCGCTACAATTCTTGGTCACAAACACATCAATTACAGCGTTTCTATCAAAGCTCTCCATAGATTATCCCATTAATATCAACCTGACAGCTGCCACGCAGCACACACAGCAATGTCACCACTCTGGGGCCTGCCACAAAAATATGGGGTTGGGTTCTGCAGCCCTCAGCTCTGGGCTCAGGCAAAGCATTGATTACATTCACGGAAACTCCTCGGCTACATAAATAAAGAGCTCGGAACCGGTGCCAAAACCACGCTTGTGACGCACTTTAAGGACGTTGTTCTCAAGAAACTTAACTAATTCTTGCCATAATATCAAGTAATGAAACTGTAAAGCAGCTGTGGATTTCTGGCTGTAGGTAATGTAAAATTTACAGCAGCAGAATTGCTGGGAAGTTCACCAGACCCATCCATAACCTGGATGCAATGGATGAATCTAAAAAAAAAATTGGGTATTTTTCCACAAAGTAATTGGATGGACAGGGAAAATATCAACTTTTCTTGCAAGAATTCCTCTGTAAACTGCCTCAGTGGAATGGATGGGATAGTTCAGGAATTCAGACTCTGTTCTGCATGACTGAGGTTTGCAAGGCAGGGGATATGGCTTGGGCAGCTGGCCCTGGAAATCAAACACAAATGCAGATATTGGGGTGGAGAAGAGGTGAAAGCTTTCATCCTGTGAAAGGGAAGAGCAGCTAAAGCCCATCATGAAAAATATATATAAAACCTTGAATTTGCACATTTTGTTGGTAGCCTGTTCCCTACATAGCCTAAAAAGTGATAAAAAAAATAAACTAATTCACATTTAACACCAACTTAATTTCTTACAGAATTTTTACTAGAATAATTTCTTTTCATTTAAGAACTACATGTGGGAACCTATTAACAGCAGTTGCCAAAAGCTGAAAAAGCTGTTCTTCAGCTTCTTCTCCAAGGTGAATCCTTCCAGTAATGAAGCATTCTGAGAAAATAAAACTCTGAGCTGAAATTCCCCTCAGGAAAAGCTCCTGCAGGGCTGCTCTCACCAACAGGAGCTGTGTTAAAGGTGAGGTAAAACTCAACAACAAATGGAATATTTCCACATTCCAGACTCTCTTCTGCTGAGACTGGAGGTGTTCTCCAGCACAGCCAAGGAAAACATGAGATCTGTTCATTCATTTAATGACAATTACAGGTAATAAATGCAAGAGAACTCCCAGCCTGCATCCCGCAGGCAGCTACAGGCTCAAGGTGAGGATGAGCCTTCTAAATTCTGCTGCACTAAACGAAGCTGCACCACTTAAATCCTCCTCTGAATCTTGCCCCGAGCCATCTTAAATGCACAAACAGATGCAGAATGAGTCCTTCCATGGTGGAAACATCTCTCAAGAGCATATCCACCTTCCAAACAGCTTTGCATTTTGTTTACTGAGTTTTATTGTCCCTGCTTCCCAAGTGCCTGCTTTTAAAATCTCTGCTGCTTCCTCTACTGTTGCTAATTTTACCTGTTTGGGCTATTTTATGTTTCTTTCTGCCAGCAACTGTTTTTCAAGTCTCTGTTAATGGCAAACTGTTCACATCATTGCCCCACAGACACTCCCAAATCAGCCATTTCCATTCTGCCACATCCACCCTTCCTCCTGGCTCCACCAGGACCCATTCCCATCTGCTGGGGCCTGGGGTGCAGCTCTGCAACTCTGCTGAGTTATTTCACCAAGCTTCTTTCATCCCCAAGTTTCTGAGAGTGTAAGAAAATCTCCAGAGAAAAGAGATTTTACTGCAACAGACACGAAGGAAAACCAATTTATCTTTGTTCTTATCTACAGCCTTTCCTGCAAGAAACTACCAGGACAGTATTTCAATATACTGCTGCCAGTTCTCATTGCCTGGATTAAACAGTCCCATTTTTCCCTAAATTGCCAGATTTCAAATATTTTATGGCTCACGTTGTTTAAAAAAAAGGTCACCCATGCAGTACTGGGAGGGATCATTGTTTTCTCAGCTGAACCAAAACAAGACAGAGAAATTCCCACTGCCCAGAGCACCTGCAGCAGAGACCTCCTCCCCAAAGGCCAAGCTCAGACCATCTCCATAAGTTTATAATTGATTTTGTCCCCTAAATTACAAGGCCAGGAAGGAACCTGAAAAGGCAAGAGCTGCTGCTGCCACCTCTGATTATCACAGTTTGGTTTTGTTTACCTGCTATTTCCATATAGGTGATTAAGCATTTGAACCCAATTAAAAGCTGCATCATTCACTGGAAAATTCACAGCCACTGACCAGGCTGCTCCACTTGGAGCACTGGGAAAGAGATTTAGATTAGATTTTAGGAAGAAATTCTTTACTCAGAGGGTGGGCAGGCCCTGGCTCAGGTGCCCAGAGCAGCTGTGGCTGCCCCTGGATCCCTGGAGTGCCCAAGGCCAGGTTGGACATTGGGGCTTGGGGCACCCTGGGACAGCGGGAGGGGTCCCTGTCCATGGGAATGGGATGAATTTAGGGTCCTTCCTAACCCATTCCGTGATGATTTCATGACTATCCCTGTTTGCCACAACAATTCTGCTTTCAGCTGGGGAAGGGACTGACAGCACAAAACCTCTCCCAGCACAACCCTCGCCCATTTCTTTGCATTTCCAAAGGCACAACAATGTTTTCTGATCTCTGCACTGTCAATTCTGAAACTGTTTTACACGCCATAAATTCCATAATGTACCCAAGTAAAGTTCTACAAACCCTCGTTATTTAGGACTATATACATTGAATTTCATGCAGTTAAGCTGCTAGCTCATTTTACAGCACTCTTCCTAGAAAACAGCTCAGCGTCATTGGAGCAGCGTGGCTCCTGCCTGCAGCTTCCACAGGCACGGGGCTGGAGCTGGGGTCACATCTGAGCACAGAAATCACAAACTCTGTCAAGGCAGCAGAGCTGCAGCTGCTCACGCTGAGCCCGGGCCAGCACGGGCAGGGCTGGATCCCTGCAGCTCCGGACAGGCTGCCCTGAGGAATAAAGCAAAGGCAGCAAGGTCTGAGGCAAATGGCCAAGCCAGCTTTGGTTTCGGTCTGAATGAATGAACTGCTGCCAGCTCCTGGTGCAGTCCGAGCTCTGATCTCAGCCTTGTCTGAAGCAGGCGGAAAATTTGGGTACAAGAGAGGTTCAGACCTTTCATCTTCACAGCCAGAAAGGTCTCCCACTCTCCATCCCCTGGGTGCCTTGTTATCATTTCCAGCAGTCCTGACCAGCCATGGGCTCTGAGGGTGAGGACAGCAGGATTCTGTCCCTCCCCAGCACGGATGCTGCAAAGCCCATGCCCTGTGCCAGGACACAGCAGAGCAGCCCCAACACACTCCAGCCCTGTGGTCTCAAAAGACCCTAAAAGCTTCCCACATCCAGGACCTACACAGGCAACAGATCCTCTGACTGGATCTTCTCCAGGTGCCAGGCTTGCCCTGTACACAACACAGCAGGCAGGAGGGGGGGATGCAGGAGTCCAGTGCCAGTCAAGCTCCTGGTCCAGGGCTGGTGCTCGGGGCTGCCAGGCCAAGAGCAAACACTGTTGATGTTAGACGGGGAAAAAGAACAAGTCCAGACCCTGATGGATGCACAGCAAAACAGAGCCCAAAATCCATGTCCTCGTGCCCTGCTCTTCCTTCTCCAGCACACCAATTTCATGCCCTTTCCCTGTGAAAAACCCCTCCTTCCAGCACGCTTTCATACCTTCCAGGCCTGACGTGAAATTTATTTCCATAAATCCATTGAACTGCAGATTTCTTTGCTGTTAAACGTTCCCTTCTTGCTAGCAGACGTGTCCCATGTGCTTGAGCATTTAAAGCCACTTCCAAGCACACTTTGCTATCTCTCCTCAGCACGTGCAGCCAAATCCCAACACAGGGTTTGTGGTGGGGAAGAGTCTAGGATGGAATGAGGCTGAACAGAGAAATACTGTCACCAAAGAGGGGGGATAAAAAACAGGAGAGAAAGAAGAGAAAAGCTGATGGGAAGAAAAACTGACACTGGAAAAATGCCAGCCCAGGACAGTCAGTCTTCAGGCTGGCAGCAGAAATGCCATGAAGGGCAAAAGGAAGAGGGGCTCTGATGACAGATGTATGCACAGGCGTACACGGGGTTGATTAAAAAATAAACAACAATAAAAAAGTCACATTTCACTCTACATAGTAAAAATTTGCTGCAATTCACAGGCACGACTGTGCATTTTTTAGCTCTTCACTTACCCCACAGATCAGGAAAGATGTAAAACCACCCAAGCACGTGGTTTTTTTCAACTTGAGCTTTTTCCCCTCCCTGGGGCAAATCCTGCTCTTGGCACCAAACTCAGAGAAGCCTTTTGCAGGATCAGTGTCAGGGACCTGTGGTGCTCCTCCACCACGAGCATCCCATGGGGTGCATCCCCCTCTTCCCACCTCTGCCCACAGCAACACCCAGTGATGGATCCACTGGCACCAGAGAGTCCTAAGAGAATTCAAATTTCAACTCCATTCCAATAAATTCAAAAGTAGGGTCTTTTCCCAGTGATTATAATGCTTAACCTTTTTGCAAAAATACTTGACTGATATAAGGTCTTCAGTTGTTAAAAGCAATGTGAACTCATTAAATTATTTCAAACAAATGGGACTTGAAAATTAAGCTTTTAAATGCTAGATCTATAGAAGAATTTAAAAGTTTAAGGATGCAGATAGTCACCTACTAGGATTTTTATTCTGAGTGCTTCTGTCAGTATTTAAATATCCATGAAAACTGGCTCACTGCCACATTTTTGGAATAAGAATATGCAGCAAGGCCTTTAAATGAGTTCAGATACCCAACTCCCATATATTTTGTCCACAGCTCCTAAATCATCATGTGGCTGTGAAAGGTTTATCTTCCAGCTAAACAGTATCAGTTGTCTGAAAGCCAACAGCTTACCTGCCATGGCAAATTACCCCCAGCCCAGCCCAGCCCAGCCCAGCCCGAGCCCAGCCCGTGATTGAGTTCCAGGGATTAACAAGCAACTCCATTTCACTAAGCTGCCCGTAGCAGCACCTCAGCCCCATGCAAATGAAGAAAAATGTGTTCCCATAAGTGTATTGTGAGCCTGTGTTTGTCACAGGCAGGGGACACAGGGCATCACTCACCGCAGCTCAGCAGAGCCACGCGCTCCCTGATCGGCTCGGGAGCTCCAACAACTTTATCAGTGGCATCCAGAACCCAGAGAGTGGCAAAATTCTCTCAAGTGAGTGCAGCAAAGTCATCACTGGAGCCTAATATCAGGCTCTGCAAAAGGCAGAGGGATGGGTGATGCTCTGCCCATTTGGCAGCAGCCCGAGCAGGAGGCGCTTCCCAGCAAGTCCAGCCTGCAGGGGGGAGGAAGGAGTCGATATCACACATTAAATAATCCAAAGCAGCCCGGTAATAACCTGCTAAAAATAACTGAGTAAGCACATTGCCTATAAAACTGCAAACTGCCTGCCAAGCCTTGCAGGACATGCACTCCTCCCCCTTCCCAGGCACCTAAATAGATACTGCAGAGGCTTGGAAAAAACCCAAAAGAATAGGTGACATATAAATTTCCATGTAGGAGGAGAGAAAGATAAATCCCCTATAGATTTCCCTGGTTTTCTCAGAAGCCACTGGTGCTGACCACTGTGAGGGAAGGGAGGTCTTACCTGGCATTGCAATGGGTTTGTTCCTGCTCCACTATGTCAATATTCTGCTTTTGATTCATTTATTGCACCTGGGATAAAACCCAGCTCCTGACCTCAGCAGCAAAGGGTGGCCACTTTATTCTCACCCTGTTTTCTGCAGACATTTATAAATGAGGGACAGAGGCTTTTCTGCAGACAACTCCTTCCCTTGCTTTGTTTTCCTCCTCATTTAAGATAAAAGACATTCTTGATAATGTGTATTTGTACAGGTTTTGTCAACAGAGAGCCAGAGTTAGAGCTGGCTGGGTGACAAAAACCTGGGCTCTCCAAAATATATTCCTATTTTAATGACTGTGATTCTCCATTGGGAAAGGACCTGGGGGTGCTGGTCAACAACCAACTCAACAGACTCTCCTCTCACCCACAGCCTTCTTTAAAAAAAGGATTTTGGTTCTTACAGTTTGAATCCTGACCCTCCCTTTATCCTCCTCTTTTCCCTACAAGTTTTATCCAAGCGTTTCGGAACAGCTGTGGCTGCGACAGTGATCCCAAAACACAAAGAAATAGTCAGCTCAATGAACTGGTAGAAGAGCTGACAGCACATGTCCCAAGGGGGAAGAGAATCTCATCCCAAGTTATCCAAGTAATGCAGGGGCAAAACCAAAGTTTTTATGTCAATCCTCAGCTTGGAAGTAGCTCCAAGTACAATTCAGGCAGCACAGAATTAAAATAGGGAAGAAAAAAAGAAAAGAAAGAAAGAAAAAATAAATAAAAGGGAAAATACGGAAGAAAGCTTTGTTTTTGGGAAGGAGAGGGATTCTAAACTAAGAGACAGCTTCTTAGTTATGTCCATTCTGGAAACATCTCAAACCTGCCCAGAGGAAAAACAAACCAACCCAGTTCTTTGCTGGCATTTGGGACACTTGAATGCTACTTGCCCTGGGTACTTAATTTAATACAAACAAATCACCCTGGAGCAACAAACAGAAAATTTGCTAGTAAACAAGACAGCTCTAATTATTTAACAGTGGAATCCAGAATAATTAAGCCACGGTGTACAGAGCAGCTAAAAGCTAATTATATAATCAAGTATCCAAAACGTTTCAGCTATTTTTGAAAAACAGAAGAAAACCAGGTTGTTTCATTTCGAGAGCAGAGAGTAGCCAGCAGCATCTCCAAGGACAAGCCTTCAAGGTGAGGCATCTTTGCCTTTCCCGGAGGCTGCCTGGGACTTGGACTCTTTCCCTGGAGGCACAGGCTGCCCGTTCGAGCAGCTGCTCTCCCTCCAGGCACGGTGCTGGCAGCTGGGGGGACTCTGCTCCCGATTCCCTGCCCTCGCTTTTTCCTGGGATGCTGCCAGCTCTGCCTGAGCGCAGCAGCGATTCGCTGCCCGAAACTGCCCCGCTGGCGTCCGGGCACAGGCACGGAGGGATCAGAGCTTCCCCCGCACGGGGTTTTAGGGTCGGGATGGAGGAGTTGGCAGCAGGAGGGACAGCACAGCCTTGAGGCACACACCTGGGAGGGAGCTGGCGGCTCCTCTGCGTGGCACAGAGCCTGGCGACAGCCCCGTGCCATCAGGCACTGCTGGCACCGCCAGGGACAGAGCTGGGAGCTGCCAGGATCGTGGGAGACGCCAGGAAAGGTCGGGGCTGTGCCTGCAGCCCGGGACAAAGGAGCCCTTTCTCCCGATGTTCTGGCAACCAAAGGTGCCAGAAGCAAGGGCTGGGTTTTGGGATGGAGCCTCTGGATGGATGCAGCCCCTCCTGGCTGTGCCACACGAGCAGCGCTGAGTGCGGGAGCTCTCGGGAAAGGGCAGGCAGAGCCCTCCGGAGCTGGGATCCCTCTACGCATCAGCCGGGTCGGTGCCCGAACCTCCAGGCACGGGGGACTCAGTCCCAACTAACACAGCGCCCACACCGCCACCAGCTGCAGTTTCTGCAGCAACCTCAGCCCTGATCAGCCAGTGACGCCGGTTTTGTGCTAATGCCATTCCTGGGACGTCCCAGAGCGGCGGGGGAATGGCAAAGTTCTCGGAAATGCTGGGGCAGAGCAGCTGCTGGTGAGCACATCTGGCTGCAGATCTCCACCTCCTCCTGCGTCCTGCTCATCAGCAGCCACCACAGCAGCTCTGCAGATGTTTTCGGGTAGCTGGGCCCGGAGCCAAAGCCACGTCCCGACCTTTGAAAACAGCTATTTTTTCCGTGACCGCGCACAGAGCATCAGCCGCTGCCGAAACCATCAGTCTCAGAAGTGATGATTCAGTCTCTGTTTCCCTTCAGACTTCATCATTACAAGGTCATCAAGCACAGCGTGGTTTAAAACACACATAAAACAGCCACCAGAGTTCTTAGGAATATCAAGCAGTTTCCCTATCTTTCTGCAATGCTTCAATCTGGCTGCTGATTAACTCTCACTTTATATTTAAAATTCCACTTGCCAAAAGAGTGTCTGAGGGGGTGTTTGAAAGCTGAATGACACGGCTGTAATTACAGGCAAATGGATGCTGCATGGCTAAAACAGGATGGCTGCAGGAAGACCGAAGGGTGAAATTAAATACTTGAGAGAAGTATTTTAAAAAAAATTAATGATACCCCCAAATTACGAGGATTTTAGCTAAAAGCTTTTCAATGTCTTTGCCTCCTGGCTTTAGGCTGCCTAGTTCAGGTTTTTGCCTATTAGGAGACTTAGAAACGTGCTTAAAAATGCTACTGAGTTCCTCATCGGCTCACAGGAGGCAGAGAGAAAGTGCGAGGTACCACATGGCTCAAATTTGCATTATGGAAATTGGCAGCACAACCCTACAGCCAATTTGACAGGGTCCCCTGCTCCAAGACATGGCACCGAGGGTGACCCCACCAGTCCTCTGTTCAGGTGTCCACACTGACCAAATCCACTGCTTTTTGGCCAAAAGCCCTCCCTTCTTTCCTCTCCTCCTTTTTAAAGCCTTGCTTTAGATCACTGCATCCTCTTCCTGCCAAACCTCCTGGCTCTCCATCTCCCCTTGCAGCTACATGTGCCAGGAAGAGTAGCCAAAGTACTTTTTGTTCTCTTCTTGAATTTGAAACCTTCCTGAGTGGGTTTTAAGCCGTTTTCATGCCACACAGCACGAAGAAGCCAAATGAAGGGGCAGATCCTACATGCCTGTTGCTTTTCCCTTAACAAACCCAGGGCTGCCTCATCCTGGCTCCGCATCCCAGTCCCACACAGGGCTGGGACCGCACCTGCCCCACGGAATGTCCGCAAGGACACGGCTCTGCACCGCTCAGCTTTGCTCAGGGACCTCCAGCCCTTTCCTTGCACCCTTCCTCGGAGCCCGGTCCCTTCCCACAGCTCCCGAGTCACAAAATTCCCCTCCAAGGACTGCCAGGCTCCGCGCAGAGCAATCCAACACCCAATCCAACACCCAATTCCAGCAGCTCGGGGCTGGAGGCACCGCTGCTCCTGCCCAGCTGCTCTCCTCGCGCTGAGCTGCTCCCACCAGCCCCGCTCCTGCTGCAGCCTCCCCCGCTGGAGCTGACGTGCTCATTATTTGAGCTGTTAATTTTACGGTTGCATTAAGTGGCTCTGGATGGGTGCCATTAAAGCACGTGGGGCTGCGGTTGATTGAATGATTGATTTTACACAGTTGTCTTCTTCCTGCACTCCTAAGGACTTTTATTTGGGATTAACAAACCTCACCGTTTCGCTATTCCACTTCACAGCTCCACGGCTCGTGTTCAACTTCTCTTTCTCACGTGCGCTTTATGGGGCAAAGATCCGGCCTAGCCATCTCCAAATAAAAATTCTAAAGGAAAATAGCAAAAAGCAGCAGCCTATAAGAGATCAGAGGCATACACACATTTTTAGGGCCTAGCAAAAAAAGACCCAAAAAAACCCACAAACCACACAAACCTGGAGCCATGACACCCCAAATTCTTTGTCTCATTTTTAGTAAGAAAGCAACTTAGTTTGGTAAATATTAAAAAGCTGTAATTACAGAGCTCCAAACCCCAAGATACAGTTTTATACAGGTGTGTATATATATGATTTAAAGTAGTTTGCTAATACTAGAAGACCAGGTTCAAGAGCAACCAAAATGTGTCACGGCTTTTTGTTAACCTATTGCTGGTCTAAAAAAAAAGACCAAGGAAAGTAAAATGACTAATTAGCGGTGTATTTTTTCAGAAACAAATATCCAAAAGCTGTTCTCATTCTATAAGAATTTGACATTTTTGATTTTCTCTTCCTAAAATGAGACAAAAATTTGAAATATTTACACAACTCAGCTGCAACATTCCATTTAGATTATTTGCTGGGATGATTATTTTTCAAAGTCTCTTAATAAAAATAAAACAATTCAATACCTATTCCATTTTTAGAGACAAAGGTACTTTGATCCCAAAAGGTATTGCAGGAAGACAAGGTCTGCCAAGTCCTGAGCCTGCAGCAAACAAGAAGATGCAGTGAGATCCTGGCAAGATGAAAGTCCGGCAGAGAAGCAGCACTTTAAAAACCCTTAAAAGTGGAGAGGCATGAGATGATACCCCAGAAAGCAGTGAAGGAGTGAAGAGCTGCTTGATCACCTGTTTGGAGCCTGCAGGAAGCAATCCCAAGTTTTATAGGCATTAGAGAACTTTACACCACTCACCCAAAAATAAAGCAGCGCTTTGAAAAAATCTGCCCCCGAGTCCTCGGAGAATTTAAGGGCAGAACAAGCTGGTGTCTCGAAGAGAGAAAAATAAGACACTTTATATTGCTTTTCAATTATTTCGGGCTGAGGATCACAACGTGGGAAAGAGAAAATGTCAAGCAGAGATAAAAGCCGAGCAGACAGCGATAGAGGAACGTGGATTTCCCCCAACCAGAATCTTCAGCCTTAACACCCAACCCATCCATGGAACCTGCCTCAGTCCTTGGCAGATTTCAGGGAGTTCCAGGGTCCGGCCCTGAGAGGGAAAAGGGACAGTGGCAAAGAGCCCAGAGCTGCTGTCCCGAGGCTGGGGATGCGGGCAGGAGCAGCAGCACATGGGGCTGGACACCACGGACCAGCCCCGGGATGTCCTGCCTGGTGCTCCTTGGGGCTGAGGGCCAGGAGCTGAGGGCAGTTCAGCTGAGGAACACCCTGCAGGGCCACGAACACCCAAACCCGAATCCAAACCCAAATCCACCAGGCTCCAGACAGCAGGAAAACTGCCCTGAAAGCAGAACATGAGCTCAGCGCAGCATCCTGCTAGTGCTGGAGCCAGGGGGGAGCCATGGCCCTGGGGAGACCCTGTCCTGGACATTCCCTGGGCACACACTGTCCTGGACATTCCCAGGGCACACACTGTCCCCCTGGACACTCCCAGGGCACACACTGTCC
>VZTX01022509.1:20118-38627 GCA_013400915.1 Pardalotus punctatus | reverse complement strand
CTCACTGCACACACAGTTCTCTCACTGCACACACAGTTCTCTCACTGCAGACACAGTTCCCTCACTGCACACACAGTTCCCTCACTGCACACACAGTTCCCTCACTGCACAGTTCTCTCACTGCACACACAGTTCTCTCAGCTCCAGAGTTCCCTGCTGTTCTGTTCTGTTCAGTTCCAGTGGTGTGCAGCAGCAGGAGCGAGGCCGTGTGTACATGGGATGAGACTGATCCCGTTCACCCAGCTCCTCACATCTCCTGCACTGATGGTTTGAAGGCAAGCTTGCTTTCCTGCAAACCTTTTAAACCCTCTTTTTTTTGGGTCTAATCCTGTTCACACAGAATCCACTTTATCTTCTGATTATACTCCTTACCCTATAAAGACTCTGCACAAGTACAGTCCTACTAGTAAGGCATAATATTAACAGCATGCACAACCTTGCCCTGTACTGAACTGCTCCATCACAGTAATTACTGACACAAAAGTGCTTGATCTAGTTGAATAAAATCCATGTACATTCACCAGGAACAGAAATCACAGCTGCTAAAAGTCAGATGCATAAAAGCAGCATTAGGGGGAAAAAAAATGCAGATTTATGAAGAGAAAAAAAAAAAAACTATTGTTGCTGATTTACCCATTTACCAATCTATTTTTGCCTCTAAACTGAAACAGGGTTTTGTTTAGTGACTGACACATATTTGAGTCACATCAGAAGGGAGAGAATAATCCCCACCTGCTGTCATATTGTTCTCCAGCTGATTGTCCTCTTGATCTGTAGTGCTCATATCACAGCAGGGAGCACATGGAGACTGAGAGGAAAAGGGGGTTGGACAGGCAGGAGAGATGTGCTGGAGAGAGCAGTCAAAAATGCACAGAATGGCCTAATCAGCAAAGAGAAAATCAGGCTGTTGGCAGGAGGGGGAAAGAAAAATAGGAAAGCAAAAAAAAAAAACCAACAAAAAACCAAAAAACAGAAAACCCAAAACAAAAAACAATTTTGTTTGATACAATAACCAGAATCCAGCACTCATGGACACAGATCCTGTGCCCCACTTGCAACCCTCACCCCTGATTTTCTTTGAGCAGAACCATTCTCCACCAAAGCCCACAACAGCTCAGGGTATAAACTGTCCAAAAAAAATCAAGGTGTAACAGATACAAAATGTGTTTAAGGCGGTTTTTCCAAACTCCTATTCCTTGTTTGGGCAGTCCTGCCCCGTTCCCAGCACCGGGAGTTCCCAGCTGCCCCAGCACTCAGGGGTGCAACCTTTACGTGCCTTTGTCTCCAAAGCCGGAGGTGCCTTGGGGCTGCATTTTCACAGATTAGCTGTTTGTACAAATTAATTGCTTTTTGAAATGCCCCGATCCCTCTGGGATCCAGGCTGCTGATCCACTCACTGCACAGGGAGTCCAGGTCTGTGCCGAGGCTCTGCAGCCCAGAGCCCCCAGCCCCGCTGCTGCCACACCCAGAGACCCCCAGAGCACCAAAAACGCTCAGTTAAAACCCAAAAATGTAAAATTCATGTTCTCCCTGACCGATTCGAGCCGTTTTGACAGAAGTCCAGGCTCCATCATAACATTTCATTCATCTGAGCTCTTTAATGAGGAAGACTCATTAGCATGTAGTCAAACTCAGGTTTGCCCACCTCGCAGCACATCCCAACCTTCCGCTGCTCCATTACCTGTGCACAGCTTCTCATTAAATATGACACGGATTTGTCACATTGCTGAGCTGGCTGTAAATTGAACTTGTCATAGTGAAGTGCATGTTTTCCAGTTCTTCATCTCTTTGGCTCCTGTTGCTATAGTGACCATCAGAAATCAGAGCCTAAAAGGCAAAGAGAAAGAAGATTCTTTCTGTGTTTAAATAGCACCTTCCATCTCTAACACGGGCACGTTCCCTCGTTTCAGGTTTTCTTGTTAAGATAACCACACAAAAGAGCTGAGCTCCTCCAGATTTCAGGGTCTCATCCAAATGGGCTGAAGCCAAAGGCAGCATTTTCAATGGCTTCAAGGAGCTCTAGATCATGCCTGTGTTGCCTCAAAGATGAATTCAGTAGAGATTCGCGGCACTTTGCAGTTCATTTCAGCTTAAACCCCTCAGGGTAGGAATATGCTGACGTCCTGCCTGCAACAGGGACTGATGCCATGAGCAGAATGAGACATCATCCATCCATCCATCCATCCATCCATCCATCCATCCATCCATCCATCCGTCCATCATTCTGTCCGTCCATCCATCCATCTGCCTCATGGACAAAGCCAGTACTGATTCTACCTTGTCATCTCCCGGATTTATGTCCCCCTTCTTTGTTTAAAAACAGAATAAGCATTCCCTGGTAGTGGGTATTAGTGCTAAGAGACAAAAGCAAGCCAAGCTTTGCAGGGCAGGTGCGAGGCACTGAGCAGAGCCACATGAGTACCAAAATACTCATCACAGCCCCAGCACCATGAGCTCAGCCTGATCAGCACCAGGAGAGTGGAAGGACAGAGGTTTGGCACAGGGATCTGCTGTTCCTGAGGAAAACAGGGAAGGCACTGGGAACAATACCCTGCTTTCACTGAGATGCCAACTTGAAATAACTGAACCAAACCCAGTGTGGCAGGTGTGGAACACCTGAGCCAGTGAGCCTTTAGCAGTGATAACTGCTCGTGAGCAGGATTAAACTGAAACACTGCCTGTACTCACACTTCTGCCCAGGTTCCACACCCACCACAGCCACCACTCCCAGCTAAACCTTCCTTTATTTTAGACGGGGCATTGACAACATCTTGCGTCCCAGAATCACAGCATGTTCCGGGTTGGAAAGGGCCCCCTGGCACAGTGGCACCCAAACAGCAGCACACAGCAGTACATGAGCTATTTTTGGGGGGCACATGGAGCCAGGCTGGGGCAGAAGCTGCACTCCCACCTCTGCTGCACGAGGTCCCCAGCAAAGGGCAGGAAACCTCGGCCTGAGGGCAGCAAGGGCTGTGGTGAGAGATTTCCTTAGTGAATAAAAGGTAATTATTGCACACAGGGAATGAACAGCCTTGACCGCTGCTACTCCGTGGACAGCGGGGGTGAGAACCGGGCAGTCCTGCCGGACTTTCAGAGGGTGAGCACTGAAAAGAGGAGTTGAAGATGCAGTTCCCAGGGATTCACAGCTCTGTTTGCATCTCCCCATACAGACCCACTTCCCTCCAAGTGAGGCAAAGCCCCTGAGTGCTCCCTGCACACATCACAATGACTTGAGGCCCGAAATCAGCAGGACCAGAGTTACCTTTGGCTCCAATATCAGCTCCATGCTCCCGAAAACCGGCACTGCCCAGCCCTTGCCACAAGAGCAGCTCCTCCTTCCAACCCAGGGCTCGCCCCTCTCTCTGCCAAGGCTCCAGCCCAGAGCACAAACTGCAGACAGAAACATTTCTAAGTCACGTTGGAAATGCTTCATCTAAACCAACATCTGGCGGGCTTAAAGTTTGCATTTAAATGCTTTGGGATATAAAATCATAGACACAAATTCCCTTGCTGATGAGCCCTCCACTTCCCCACACCACGCCTGCAATAAATGCGAGCCACCAGCATCACACCCTGCAATTTACCCACACTTGCATTTTATGGAAATACTAAAAACAAAATGCCAAACAGATGCTCAACAGACCCAGTACGATAAGAAAACAAATTAGAAGTTATGAGACTAATGTTTTCTTAAGGGAGGAAATCAAAGAGCTTGAAATTCGATGATTAGTAAAAATTTGGAAATGAAAAGTTGTAACTTTTTAAAAATAGGTCAGAATCACAAATTCTGCAGAGGAACACCCAATTCCTCATCTGACAGCAGGTGGCAGCAGGATTCCCACCACAAATCCCAGATTTGGAATGACATCCCCTACATCATATTTGAATGTTCATCTATGCCCTGAGGTTGTTTGGTGAGGGAGCTGACAGAAATAAACCTGGGCTGAGCACATCTGGGCACATCTGCATTTCCAGAGCTGCAATCCACGTCACTGCCAATGGAAGTTCACAATGCAAGAGCTGAAAATATTTGGTGTTTAACAATTCTTATCATTTCACAATTATTAGTAACATTCAAAACTCTGTTGCTGTTACATTGCAGCACTCAGTGTGCATGGGCCTGAGAAACCTGGGAATCTAGAGGGGAAATATTTCCATGAGGCACCACAAAAATATTGATAGGAATTCCTAGAAAATATTGTTAGCTGCATTATGTAAACCTCAACCCAAACCTATTTCAGGAAATCATTTGGAAAAGGAAAGCAGAAAGGACTGAAATGTCTCTCATAAAGCATCACGTGCTGGTCAGACTGGCTCCCACTAAAGCTTTATTGAATTTAGAACTGCTGAGAAAATGCAGGAAAAAATTATTATTGATGATACAAGGCTTACTCTTATTTATTCCACCAGGTTACTCATTGAGCAAGACAGACATAATGGAGGGAGCTGCTTATTAGTTTGTTAACTGAAATGCAATTAAAGATAAACAAGATCAAAATGTTTTCAAATATTGTGGAGGTGGATTTCTTTTATTATTTCATTTTTAGTTCTGCACTTGGCTTGTTTCTGAAGCTTATCCTTTAAGGCTGCTCAAAGTAGGGAGGAATTGTAGCACTAATGGGAGCAAATGGGGCCAGCTGGATGGAGGAAGAGGAATTAAAGGACAATAAACACAGAAAAAGAGGGTTGGCAGCCATGGCCAGGACAGCACAACTGACCAAAGGTTGTGAAAAACCCCAAATGATGACCAAAAGCCCCCTGTGACCCAAGTAATCACAGGGTTTGAATGAAACCCATGAAAAACAGAAAATCTGAGGAAAAGGCCAGAGGGGACTGGCCCTCACCAGCTTTGACAGAAAATATTTCAAATTACTTAAACCTATGAAGAATTTTATGTTTTCTTAAATATTATCTGCAGGCTTAAATAAAAGAAGAATTCCCACAAGGTAAGAGCAATTCCCTCCTCTGTCCCCTCCCCGGTCCCCCTGCTTGTAAAGGACGAGATCCAAGTCATGAATATTACAGTGACTTAGAGATTCATTTACACAGTTTTACTGCTTTGGACAAAACACAGCCCCTTTCCAAGCCTGATGAAATATTGTTATCCACATAATTCATTTTGTGCAGCTTCAGCAAGGCATTTGGATTTGTGGCTGTTCCCATTTGAGGGTGAAATTGAATTGGAAATTCATGTGTGAGCCACGTGGACGAGGCAAGTCTGAGTATCAAGAAAGTGTCAATTCAATTCCCCTCCCAGCCCAAAATAAAATCCCCCTGGAAAGGCCTGGGAGAGTCCCCATTGCTGTGACAATCGAGGACAACAGAAAGAGCTGGAGCCAGAGGTGAACACAAGCTCGTTTCCAGAGATGATAATGAAATTTAGATCTATTTTATTAATGGTGTGAACGCTGATTGCTGTGCGCAGTAATGGGAGGCAGCAGAGCAATTTATGGTTTAGCCTTTGATAACATGCACTTATTAAGGATGTTATTGATTAAAGCTAAATTAGCAACTCGCTGATTAAATCATCCCTCATCTTTCCCTTTCTGTTGTAGCAAAGACTATGAGAGCAATGTTACGCTCCTGGCTCTCAGTTCTGACCCCAACTTTCAATATATTCAGATTTTTGGACATTTTCAGAAGCTTATGTTTTGTTTGAGCAAATGTCCAAGTGCACACACTCTGTCCCACCTGCTCCTTACACAAATCCACACTGGAAATCTGCTGGGAATAATTAAAAAAAACCCAAAAGAATCCCACGAGCTGTTCTGCACAAAACTGTGAGTGAAACAGGCACAGCAAATTTAAAGTTTCTCATGTGTTCCACAAGAGTTATTTCGTCTCCATTCCAGCACTACCTGTAACAATACCGAGGAAGGAAATACTGAAGGAAACAATTCAGAATATAACAAAAACACAAATTGGGAAAATATCAGATTAAATGAGGAGGATGACGTGGGGATCAGGTTTCTAGCGATGTTTCCATACAGCAGCTAAAAATAAGGGCTTGATTTGTTCTCAGGGTTCACTTTGCCATAAAGAAAATCCCACAGTGGGATGGAGCTGGTGATGCCCCATCCCTGGCAGTGCCCAAGGCCAGGCTGGACAGGGCTTGGAGCACCCTGGGACAGTGAGAGGTGTCCTAGTGGCACTGGGTGATTTTAAGGTCCCTCCCAACCCAAATCATCTGTGATTTTATGAAATAACTGTGACCATGCATCCCCTCCCAAATATTTGGAAAGAAACAGAGCAAGGATGAAGCAGTTAGAGACTGGAACTATCATATTCTGGCTTATTCTGACTTTTGCTCAGCAATGTAGATCTGGAAGCCTAAAAATAGCTTAAAATCACATTCCTTCCCTCTGCAATCCCCAGGCAATTCTTGGGAGAGCCACACCTCTGGGTCAGGAATGGCATTTCTCACCAATTGACCCAGGAACTGCAGGACAGCTGGGCTGGAAATAAAAATACTTCAAATCAGTCACTCTTGTGTGAGGAGCACACATCCAAGGATAAGGCTAGTGGCTGCCAGATGGATAAAAAACTACACTTAAAAAAAAAAAAAAAGTAGAACAGGACAACCAAAAACTCCCTGGCAGAATATATTTTTTTTTTGTTGGATAATTCTGACTAATCAAAACAGAAGCACCAGAAACATGTCAGGATTCACATTTTGTTTAAAAACTGCAAAGAGCCGTTTACTGGTGCTGGAACACAACATTTCAACACATCCGAAACAGAGTGCTGTGATTTTCCAATCTGAAAATATATTCTCAAGATATTTACGACACTCTGGGATAATACCAGCTAAAAAGGCAACACTGTGAAAAACATTACAAGTTCATGCATCTTCAGAGGTCTGAAACCAAAGTAGAGCTTGAAGATAATTTGTCTTCCAGGAGGAAAATGGGATTATTGTAGTGGAAAACCATGAAAGTTATAGTTTTTCACATATTTTTGGAAGACCTTGGGTGTAACCAGCTCCCTCTTGTAGGACAAGCAGGACACCCTCAGGTTCCCTGACATTTGGCTCCCTGGCTAGAAAAGGATAAATAAATATGCTGAAATTAAAGACTGTGTCATGTGAGGGGACAGAGTTACAGGATAACCTAAAAATCACCAATCCAGTATCAAAACTTGATATAAGCATCAAGTTTCTCTGCCTCAAAAAGGACTAAAATCCTTGCATTAAAGGAGCTTACATAATTTGGAGCCCCATCCACATCTCTACCTATTTTTATCTCAACCATACAGGCTTGTTCACAGGGAGGAACTTTCTGCAAAATTCTCATTTTGTTGCTCTAACTTGACAATAAATGCTGATTCCTCTCGCCCTCTCAGAGTTAGATAACGTCTGTCACATCTCCTGTTTTGCAGCTTCTTTTCCTTTATTTTATTACAAGCATCATGAATTCCAAACACTGAAGTGTTTTCCCCTCCAGATTAACTGAGTACCTGAGCCATGCCTGCTCAGTAGTAAAATCTCAGCTTTTCAGCCCCACAACCCTTGGCAATATAAATCCTGCAAGATCATTTTGAGGTAAGTTAATTACAGACTTGAATTTTAAATGCCTGCTTCATGTTCTTCTCCTTTGAGTCAATAATTCCTGCGGACTGCACATCATCCTGTCATTTAGCCAGGCTGCAGGATAAAAACACCACCCAGCCCCTATTTGCTGTAAACCTTTTGCCATTCACTGGCAGTGATTTAATACTCGAATATTCGTGTTAATTTGCACATCCTGACCTGAAGCAGTGGAGATATTTGATCACTCCAGCAGCAGCTCTTATGTAAAGAGTGTTTTTTGCTCTGGTTTGACATATGCTAATAATGATATCTGTGCCGGCACTTTCCCAAGAGTTTTTAAGGAAAAGTCAGATTCATCATCAGCTTTTCCACAACTGGGACATGCAGACATAGACACAAGACTTTTCCAACTGTATTTACACTCAAACCAGGCCTCTAGGATCAGGGATGTATTTTTAAATTTTAATTCCCTCCCCAAATCGTGCTGAATTTTGCAATAGGAAAATAAAGATGCAAACACTGTGCATTATCCATTTTTAAAGGACTTGGAAATTTAACTCTGTACTGTATTGGGGGGGCGGGGGGAACTTGCTCGTTTTCCCCATGATTGCTCTAATTATGGATTTCTTTGTTAAAGCAAAAAAAATTCCTTAAAATATTACAAAAAATCTGTATGGTATATCCAAAAGGAGGTGCAATTGAAATCAGTATTCACTACAAACATTAAGATTAAAAAAATCTATTCCCTCAAAGGGCTTTGGTTCAAAACATCCCAATTCCATGGCTGCAGGTGTTGACTCTCCTTTCGTCAGGGCTCCTGCCCTTGCGTGCAGTTGGTATTTATTCTGTGAAATAATATTCATAGAAAACCAGAAGCTCTTTCTTTTTTAAACCTTCTATGCAGAGTTTCCAGTTTCTCTCCAACCTTTAACATGCTTATACACAATATATATAGCCAAAAAAAAAAAAGAATTAGTGGGGGTGTATAGGAAGAAATTAGACAACAGGAATATTTTCTCTTTCTGTAACTCACGACATGGGCACTCGACCAAGTGGTGGGGGAAAAGTTAAATAACTTTCCCAAGAAAACATGGAGGTTGACATGGGTTGACATGGGCTCAGTCAAGATGGAATGCAAAGTGAACCAAGAAGTAGCAAAGTTAATTTGAAGGCTGCCAAGAAAATAGGTGGCCATTATCATGTTCATTTCCACATATATTTTTATATTTTTTTAAAAGACAACAAAGCCTAGGGAGCGTGGCCAGACCTCCATGGACAACAATACATCAAAATCTGACAGAAGGAAGATAAAAGTATCTGGCACAGAACTAAGTCGTGGTTAAGGACCTTCTGTCCCCTGTTGTGGTGTCACATTAGACATCCTCCTAAAAAAACATCGTCCTCTCACTGAGAGCAGCCTTAAACCCAGCAGATTTCACAGGAAAATTCCCTGGACAATTTTTCCCGGGGATTGGCTCTCAGGATCCCGGCCCTGCTGTCACCTCCCTCAGAGGATTCACATCTTTGATCCATTCTCATCTTTAAGGTCCCTCCCAACCCCACCCCTTCTATGACACACCAAAACAATATTTTCTATTTAAAACTCTAAATAATACCCCTATATTCCGTACATGAATTAGTTTTCTTTCTTGCCAGCAATTTACCTACAGAGCTTCACAGAAATGCATTTGCCTGGAAATAAACACAGGTTTATCTCTGAAACCGACCTATGATTTTAGAGAAAAGATTAATTTTGGCACATTAACTGATGGGTGCAAAGTTTTTGTCACCAAAATGATTTGTTTTTATACTATTCCTCCATCCTAATTATCAACTGCCAAGAGATTGAAGGGAATTACAGCGCTGTGATCAGCAACACTGACCTTTTTGCCTTTTCAGTACCTCTGCTAAGTCAGTTAACCCAGGGAGCAAAATTAGAACGGAGACTGACACTGGAATAAACACCGGGAAAGCAGTGAAAATGGTGGGAAATTACCCTTTTCCCTCCCTCCTTGCAGCATTAAGAGCAGGGTCTCAGCTGAAACCTTGGTCTGCTAAATTAGGCAGAGGTTTGGAAAAGAATGTTCTGATTGTTAATCATGAAATGTGCTGTAATCTTCTGCAAGGCAGCTCTAACCTCCTCAATCAGCTGCATTTTCTTACTTAATTACATGATTTTAAGTACTTCTAAGGAGGTGCTGTCAGATTTATCCTGGAGTTCTCTTAGACATTCCCACTGTAGTCATGGTGATGATATATAGAAATGGACAAAATGCCAGAGACCAGGGAAAATGTCAGAGCCACTGAACACCCACACTTGCTCCTTGCCTAGAATTTACTCGGTATTTTTGAGTTAGCTGGAAAGATTCTCTTCATGTATTAATGCACCAAAATAAGAAGATTAATAGTAGATGGATAATCTTATTGCTAAACACACAGATGGGGGGAATTCTCACCTCCACGAGTAGCACATGGGTGAAGAAAGGGCTGCAGCACGTGCAGAACACGGACATGATCCTGGATCTGGATCCTACTGGGATATCATTCCCTCTGCAGGCACAGCCGGGGGAAACAGCCCTGCTCTGCAGAAATAAATCCTTTCCACGCCGGCTATCCCGGCCTAGGAGCCAGCTCCCATTACTCTGAGTCCTGCAAGCTGCCTTCAGGCTGCTAATTACTGCCTCCTCAGATGCAGGGAATTATTATTACCTGAATATTTATAACCAAGGGGATGGAACATTAGTGGCAACGGGGAAAGCAAATTATAAAAATTTGTTAATTTAGCAGGCTCCCACCCAACCTTCATTTTCTCTAAATATTCTGCCTACCAGCATCCATTTTACAAGACCTTTACTACTGGTGAGTAGCACACTGTGCTCCCATTAAACAATCACCTACTACAGTTCTGACAGAAAGGCTGAAGTCTCATGGTCCATATTTGTTCTCCCAGGAGGTTGCTCAGCTCAGCTCCTTGTGGAACACCCCGTCATTTAGCCAGATTTCCTCCCAAAAAAGCCTCCTTAATTTAGACCAAAGCAAACATGGTTTTTTTTAACATGAAGCTACATAACAACCAAGCTCCTGATTTTCAGTCCCTAGCCCAGGTAAGAGTTAAATTCCTTGGCAACTCCACAGTGAGAGCAAACTAAAGACAGCAGGGCCCTCACTTCATGCCAGCTGTAGATCCCATCTCCAGCTCTGGGAATTACCCAAGCTGAATAAATGGGTGAACAGCTCCCATCTTGGGGTTATTTGCCTTTTATTACTGCTTCCCACCAAGTCTGACTCCCATTTCTGCAGTTCACACCTGTGAAAGGGTGGCTGCGGCTCCGATAGCATCTGAGAGCTCGCAGCAGTGGCTCGGTGTGAACTGTGTGCTCCCTATTACAGGGATCTGGTTATGAGCACATCATCGCTCACCGTACATGAACGCAGCTGAAATCCTTATCTTTACAGAGAGAGCAGGTCAGCGTTTACCGCCGCACGCACAGGCAGCACACGGTGCTGCAGCAGAGTTCACCTGTTCATAATATTTATGGTCTGCAATCCATTTCAGATTGAAACATTGCCATCTTTACAGGGGTCATGCGGACAGTTTTTCTTGCGCTGTTCCAAATGGATTTTTGTTGTGTTTTCTTCCCTCGTTTTGCGGTGAGCAAAGGTGCGGAACGCCCCGAGGAAGCGTGAAACGGGAGGCAATCAGTTCTCACTTTCGAGGGGTAGTAACTCTTTTCTGTTCCCATAAAAAAAAAATAAAAAATGAGAGGGTATAAATCAAGAACAGAGGCAGGCATTATAAAGGGCTGCATCAGCTGGGGAAAGAGACACAGGAGCAGTCAGCAAGGGGAAGAAGTTGTAGATAATAACGTCCTATCCATCTCCATTCATATCTGCATGGAGATATTCCAGGATGGAGAGTTACCACCTGTGCTCGAGCCTCTGGATGCGACACATTCCCATCGAGGACCTGGTGGGACCAGGGGCTGAAATCCCATTTCCTGCCTGGGGCAGGGCTGTGGGGTCTGGTGTCTCTTTCCCTCGTGCTGCTGATTGCTGATAAGCATTTGCTCATGGCAGCTCTCTGTCCTTCCAAAGGCCATCACGGGAGTTAATGATGTACATTCCGCTGGATCGATGTTTCAGGGGTTCTGCTGTCCCTGAGACAGGAAAGTTTAATTACAGACATGGGGCTGCTCGGGCTCACTTCGTTCCTTGGGCAATGCAGGCGGCTCCCACTGCAGGGACAATCGGCTCTGCCATGGATAGACACTGTGAGAAACTGCTGGAGAGCCAAACCTCGGCACAAAGACCACAACAGCTTTTTCAGCAATTAAATCAAAGCCTCAATTACAGATTAACTGCTAATTTCCAGCTTTATGCACAAACACAGTTTTCATCCCCAGGTACTTGTGCGAGTCATGGCTAAATTCTTGCTTTTGTCTCAATTAGCAGAGCTGATGTGACCAACAGGACAGGAACTGAGATTTCTGTTTACTTCATGAGCGTTGCGTAATTTTACAGATTATTTTTCCCCAGTCATTTTGTTATTAAAATCTCCCAGGCTGAGGTTGGTTTGGTGCCTATCTAGTAGAGATTAGTTTCCAGAAGCAGCAGATTTATTAGGGAATAGTAAAGTCTGGAGTTTGGTATTTATTCCTACACCAACTCAAAATGAGGACATGCTGATTAATATTCTTACGTATTTTTTATATTTTCATGGCTCCTGCTATGTCTTGGTTGGTGCTGGTGGATGGAGGGAGCCCCTGCCAGCCCCTGCCTCTGGTTCAGCAGCCAATTCTCTTTACAGACTGCAAACAACCTCCAAGTGGAATTGCTGAATAGGAAGCTGCCTGCTTACCCACACACACAACCCTCTGAATTTTCAGAGCATCATTAAGTTTTTGAAATTAGGAGCAAATCCCCTGAAACACAAGAAATATTGGCAAATAAAGGGATGGAAGAGTCACCATGAGATCTAATTTAGTCAGCGCCCTCAAAAATTGCTCATTCCATCTACAGCTCCATTTCTCACTTAGCACATTCTTCTATTTAAATTTGCATAATTAAAGAAGTTGTCTTTACAGCTGACAAAATCTTAATTAGATGTCCCAGGTAAGATTAAAAATGAAAGGTCCCTGAGAAACGAAAACAGAAGCTTCCTTCTTTGTTTCTCTGTAAAGTATTAAAAGATCATAAAAGAATGTATTTATAATTTGATGGGTTTAATCTTTGAACAGCCTTAAGAATTTCAAATTTCATCTCCGCAATTTTTCCTAGAGGCCTTTTTAGAAGTTTAGAGATCTTTTTACAAGAGAGTTTTTTCATCAGAGAGAACAAATTCTTGTTTATTCAAATCGGCCTTTTATAAAAGCATGAATTATCTTTTCCTCTCTCATCTATTTAAGATTAAGATCCATTTGTGATCACAATACTGTAACATTTGCCTTCTAGGGAAAGAAAAGACAGGACATGATTTCTCTGGACAAATGGTAAGTTTTTTAAATAAAATCAAGTTATTTTATATATTAAGGAAAAAAAAAAGTAATAAATTCCTTTCTTTTTTTCCCTTTTGCAAAGCACATCAAGCTTGGTAACATGGTACTTTCTAATTTATTCTGGTTTACATAAAAACAGAGAAAATGTTTCTTAATTTCTTGATAGTTCTACCTATTAAAATTGTGCTCTGATGACAAAAATAGAAATTGGATTTTTGTGGATGGGGAGGGGGAATTGGAGAAATGTTTTAAATCAAAAATAAATTAAATCTTCAAAGACAAAAAAGCAGCCACATTCCAGAAATCTGCCACAGCAGTGATAAATTATCTGTTATTCTATAAAATATCATTACATTAAAAAGCAAGACTAATAAAGGGAATTCTTTAAAATTTCATTTTAAGTAAATTAACTATGCAGTGGGTTTAGTGTATAAACAGTAACCCAGCACTCACAATACCACAGGAAAGATTTTTCTGGAGGAAAGTGTTTAAAACCTCCTCCAATTTAAATATCAGAAGAACTTCGTAATAAAGGATAAAACTGCCACTGCTGCTGTAAAGTTGAAAATATTGAAAGTCTTATGTTTAATCATCTAGAAATCTAAAATAAAGCCAGGACTGATGAGCTTTAAGCCACCAGTCTGCATAGTCCAGGTTGGAAATATTTCCATTGAGTTCATCAGGAGCAGAAAAGAAATGATAGTGTGTTTGGAGTATTCTCCAACTAAATTACAGCTTTCCAGGGCCTCCCACTCGATTGGCCACAACAAGTCAACAATGTGGGATCAATATTCTGTTATCTCGTTTCACAGATTATCACGCAAGACCCCCTCAAAGTGGTTTGTTACCTTCTGCTGCCTCTGGAAAATAATCTCTACCAGACAGGCACCAAGCCAAGCTAAAGCAGAGAGATTTTAATCACTAATGCACAGAACTGGGGGGAAATTATCTGTAAAATCGAGCAGTGCTCACGAAGTTAACAAAAATCTCAGTTCCTGCAGCCACATTGATCTGTGTGGCAGCTCCAGGTCCCAGGGTTTAGGATTTCTCCTGCTTTCTCCTCTTGTTGCATGTCTCTGATAATCCATCTGAACTCTTCAGCTCTCAACCCTTTTCAGTTCTGATGAAGTTTTGTTCGGCAGAAATATGAAAGGAGTTTTGAATAAAGTGATGTGAAATGAATACTAAAACCAAAACCTCTGAATGGTGACACAGCCTGAGCAGGAAAATGTTCTGCACCTGAGACACGCAGACACATTTCCTCTTTTTGGGTAGATGCTTGTGGTTTTAAAGGCTCTAAAAAAACCTCAGGTTAATTCCAGAATTGCTGAATAGGAACTATCAGGAACTGTCTGCTCACCCTTAAAAAATGGGAGCAATTTGCCAGCACCATCATTCATTCCCGTGGTGGAAAGAGCAGATTCCTTGGGAGGCAATAAAAATCCCACCAAAACCACGATCTCAGCACTATCTTTGCTCTGAGACTGTCAATTTATGAGCAATAAAGTGTCACCCATGCTTAAAGCAAGAGGTTTGAGGTCCACTCACTGCCAGATTTTGGGGGCAAAAGGATAATTTTGGTGTCTGGGCAATGTTGGCAACTCCAGGTGTCAGCCTGGTGGTCAACTCTGATCACACTGAGGGAAGGAACAGCCAAAAACTGCTGCCAAATGTTAAATCCCATTTCATAATCGGATTGTTGTCATGAAATACTTTTATTCATTCTTGAGGGCTCTTTTATCCATTTTCAAGGATGTTCATGTGAGCATGAACAACAGTAGAGGTGGAAACTCCAGGCCTGTCAAGTCTTTTTTCTCAAACAAGTGGGTCCCCAGGGCAGGTTAATCAAGTGAATTTTCACAGAATCATGGAATGGTTTGGAAAGAACCTTAAAGCTCATCCAGTGCCACCCCTGCCATGGCAGGAACACGTCCCACTGTCCCAGGCTGCTCCAACCCCAATGTCCAACCTGGCCTTGGGCACTGCCAGGGATCCAGGGGCAGCCCCAGCTGCTCTGAGCACCCTGAGCCAGGGCCTTCCCACCCTCTGAGTAAAGAATTTCTTCCAACCATCCAATCTAAACCTTCCCTTTCTCAGTTCAAGCCACAAGTGAAACTTTTAAATGATATTATCTTCTGTATAAATCAAGAGCATATGCATACAAAAATGTCAATGCATTAGGGGAAAAAACAGAAAAGAAAAAACTTCCCTTTGTGCATAAAGTTGAAATTACAACCTATCAAGTCGAACTTTCCCTGGTCCATGAGTTCCTGCTTTCCTGCCTTGATCGCTTGGAAGCTGTGCTGTGAGAATTGTGACGTGTGAACATGAGTTTACACAATGCTCCAGCTGCAAGGAAGAAACAAATCACTGTAGCATTTTTATGTCTTTAAATCTCCTGCCTGCTGATGTTCCCTTCCCTCTCTGCTCGTTTTGTGTTAGAGCTTCATTGTTGTTCAGCTCCTGCTTTTATTTGCTAATATTACAGTAATCCGATTACAGAGCAGGAAAAAGCAGCAGGCAATTTGGGTGGCTAATCACAGCCTGAACGCCAGCTTGTAATGCTGGAATACCTGGAAAAAGGCATTTTGGGGCTGGTCTGGAGACAGCTGACATCAATGGAAACAGCTCCAGCATCAGGCAAGCCCATGGTGAGCAACCAGAATCCAGATGATTCAATATTTTTTATGGGAATGTGGGCATCAGATGTGATAATGGGGATTTCAGTCACCTGCCAGCAGCAAAGAGTTAAATCCAGCTGCAGAAATGTTTGCTCTGCCCTTATCTAAGCCAGCAGGTCCCCTGTGCCTGGCGAAGGAGCCGATTTCAGAGCTGGTGCCAATCCCGGTCCCTGTGCCGTTTGCAGAGCCCCGGTGTCATTTCCTGGGCTGGTGTCAGTTGGGAACGAGTCAGGCTGATGTGCTCCCCTTGTGGGGTCAGAACCGAGCACCTGCTCCACCTGCACACACAGAGAGACACAGCACAGCTGGAACTGCCCTCAGCACAAACCAGATACACATCTGGAAGCCTGAGGAGGAGCATCCCAGCTGGGAAAGCCCCACGCCGCTCCAGGATTGGAATTGGTTTGCTCAGCTGTGCACATGGAGCTGATGGGTGGCCCTAAATCAGGGCTCGTTTTAGTACAGCAGGGAGGAATGAGCTGAAAAACCCACACAGTGCCCCACTGTGGCTCAGCTCATCCTTCTCTTTGTGCCTCACTGGGGACGGTCACAGCCCAGCTTTTCATTCTCTGCTCCTTTGGGCCATTTCGATGGCATTTTCCTTGGGACAGCACAACTTGAGCACCCAGGAGGGGTGTGATAACAGGAATATAACACAGAAAAACAGAAAACAAAATGTAGCAGGAAGCCACTCAGGTTTCTCAAATAATTTTCCTAAGCCTTTACTTCTGCGTGTTAAAAATGAAGAGCCAGAGGATATTATTTAAACTGCAGACAGTACAAGTACAGGTGAAAAATCCAAGAAATCCTAATTGCCCTGCAATTAGTTCTTCATAAATAGATGCAATGATCTCTCTCTCATCATCTATTGATTGATAGCAGCCAAAGCAGATGTGATTTGGTTTGTAAATCCTGCTGGCAGAGCTGACAGAGCTACAGAAATAATGAGCATTGCAGTGAAGCGAAGCAGTTCACTCCTGCCTTTAAGAATGATCAAGAATTGGAGCCATTTAAATGCTGGCATGGGAATAAATGATGCACTGGAGACCTGCACAGAGGCCAAATCCTGCAGGGATTTTCTGGAATTTTCTGTTGCTGGAGCTCATCACCACAGAACCAAAAGCACTGTGGAGGCTGCTGGATTTAGAGACCTCCTGGAACATCCAGGGGGATGCACTGCCAGCTTTGAGGGTTCAGTCCATTTGGAATTTCGTTACCAGGTGTAGAAATATTGAAGATACAATTTCAAAAGCTGTTTTAAAACAAGGTCTATACCTGCTGGATGCTCCTAAATAATGTTTCTATTAATAACAACTTCTGATATTTTATGCTCAAGGAAACTAGAAAGGTCTTTTAGAACCTGTGCAGGGAAGGAGTACAGAAGCAAAGATTCTCTTTTTAGCCCAAAGAATCTTCAGAAAAAAAGTTCACAGTAAGCAAGAGTATAAAGAGGGACCTACATTTAAAGAGTGAATATGCAGCTCCCCTCCTTCTTTAAAGGAAAGAAGTTAATCTCACTTTTTCCTCCCTCAGGATGTTTTAATTATTTTTTAAATTGACTACTTACATATCATTCTTCAGCCTCCTCTGAGTGAACGATAACGTGGTGTGGGTAACACCAAACTTTGCTATTTTGTTTGGCTCAGATTTACTTCCTTTTGCATTTCTTACAGCTTTAGACATCTTTGGAAGGCAGGGAGGAAGCTGCCTATGGACAGGACAGGCTGGGAGTGCCAAGGAAGAGTTCAGCCTTCCCAACAGAAGAGGCAAACACGACTCCATAGAGCCAAAACATTTGCTCAAACAAAAATCTTCTCCTTAAGCGCAAACAATTCCCAAATGGAAGTTCTCTGTCTGATGGTACCCACTGCCACACACACTAATCCAGGGGGCTGCATGGTGAATTTTTTAAGGAGTTAGTGGGGAGAGATAAGGAATTAGTTTCCCTTCCAAATGTCAGTAGCTTTAATAACTCAATCAACACAGCAGCAGCATCCCACATCCAAGCCAAGGCACTAGGAATGTGTCTGGGTTCTCCTGGGCTTCAGGAGCATTCTGCAATAGGTGGAACTGAATGATGGATGCCTGAATTTCACCCAGATTCTGTATTTACATGACCCTGTGCAAAGCCAGCCCCTTCACTCACCCCACAAAACACACAGGGCACTGCCACAGAGAAAGAGATCACCTCGCACTTGGCAGAGATGCATCTCACGGGGACGAGAATTTCTGCCAGCTCTCCAGACCAAAACAACATCAATAATTTCCTCTATCTGCTCCAGCCAACAGGGGACCATTTCACACCGCCGCTCCAGCCACCCACGCAGCCACTTCACAACTTCCCCTCTCATTGATGCAAAAAGCAGCCCTTCACAGCCTTTCCCCGAATCGGGGCCCTGTGCTCTTGGCTCGGTTGTTTTCTTTGTGTTTCTGAGCAATTCCTTGTTGCCAATCAGTTTGTTTGTTCTGCAGCTAAACTTCACTTTCTCATGCCTGCTCCAGTCTCTGTTTGATCTCTCAGTGTGATTTCCCCAGCCTGCTCGGGCGTCTCACTTCCATTTCTTCCCATCCATTTGCATTTTGGCTGCCTTCACTGTCACCTTCCTGACACGCTGAGCTCCTCTCCCTGCTTCTGTCTATTGTACACAATTTCTACAAAGAACACAACAGAGGGCCGGTATTTGTGCTCGCCTAAAAAGCAATTCCTTCTGCACCCACAGCCTTCACATCCGACAGCGAGTAATCTACAGCTTTCTAAAGCCCTGAGACAGATAGCAAAACCTTACTTTAACAAAAAAAAAAAAA
>VZTX01022509.1:0-20082 GCA_013400915.1 Pardalotus punctatus | reverse complement strand
AAAAAAAAAAAAAAAGCAACAAACCCTTCCAGCAGGGATGGGGAGGGAAGAACAAGAGGCACGTTTTAAAAATGCCCAGAATGCAGCAGTAATCTTCATGGTGGCACAGGGATGATTTAACTTCAATTTTCTCACCCATGTCGGCGAATGTATTTTAAATACAGGACAGAGGCACAAAAGGTGGCTCTGCTGTGGAGTTATTAATCTATTTTGTGAAGAAAAAGCATCTAGAAAACAGTCCTGGAGGAGGAGATTAGAGAGCAAATCCTGGGCTCTTTGGGGAAGCGCCACGGTGATCCATTGTCGGCTGCAGCTTTATCTGGAGAAAGATCTTGCAGAAAAAACGCTGCGCTCTGCATTGCTCACCCCTGCACATCCTGGTAATTTAAGATACTTTTCCAAGCAGGGGCCATCATTTTTGTCCTAGAGAACCATTTCTAAATAAAGCTGATGTTTGTCAAAGCCCCGACTCCCGGTACAAAACTCCCAGCTCTGGTTTGCTTCCATTAAACACCCCGAGACTTCCTGCTGGATAAAACTTCCCTGGATATTGGAAAGGCACTTCCACAAGTGTCAGTGGAATGGGATGTAAGATAAAATTCTATTCACTGGGAGATGCTCAGGCTCAGGTGGGTTTCTGGCTGTGTAATTCCCCTTCCCTCCTGCATAATTTTCAGTGAATTTGCTCTCGCTGAGAAATAGCCTATATACTTATTTATACTGTTATTTATTATTAAATATTTCTGAACAGTGGTTTTTTCCCCCAAAAAAGGTCCTATATTGTTACCCATGACTTCATTTTCTTTTCTCCATTAAAATTTAATCTTATGATCAGAAAATTACTTTTTTTCCCTCTAATAACTCTTGTATGACAGACAGCCAATTTTACTGACACCAGATCCTTTCAGCATGTACTGGAGACCAAGAGGGGAAAAAAAATGACTACAAGGCAAACCATGCATTATGGAATCAATATGACATGCTGTATCCAACCATTTTTTCCTCCTGAAGACAAGAAAGCCCTCCCATCAATTTTATTCTGCAAAAGAAGAAATCTGCCATGGGACTGACTGAATAATCACAACCTTAATTACCCTGAGCAAATATAATGAGGGGGCGCTGTGATGGATGAAGGAAAATCCTCTAAAATTCCAATGCATCTTTCGGGCCATTCAGAGTCACAGCAGATCTGTCACACCTGTGACCTGCCTTTCCTTCCCTCATTTCCACCGGTTGAGATTTAAATATGTAAAATTGAGTAAAACGGGTGAGGGATGAAAACAGTTTGTGTGCATGAGTTTGGGGAGCAGGGACCCAAAGGCTCCCCAGCCTCGTTGGGATGGTCACCACCAGCAGCTCCTGTGTCTGAGGGAAACAAGGTTCAGGCAGATGTTTCCTCTTTTGAAGGAGACAAATCACTGCCTCGCCTCCCTCTCTGCTTCATCTTGAACAAGGACAAATAAATGATTGGCATCTGTCAGATAACAGCCAAGATGATTCATCCCCAACACAACAGTCATTTTCCAATAATGGGAACTATCCGGCTTCATTTTGTGGGAAGTAAATCTTGTTAGAAGAAAAATGACCCCTTAAGGATGTGTTTGGTGAACCTTTGATACTGCCCCGGCTGCCAGGGGACTGCAGAGGGGTGGGAGGGGCTGTCATCAGGACACGAAGCCAAACCTGTGAATGACACCTGTGCCACCAAATGAAGGATTTGAGTCTGCTCTGGACCCATGGCACAAAGCACTAACTCTTCTTTGACGTTCAGTGAATCACAGAAGCATTTGGGCTCAACAAGACCTTTAAGGTCCAGTCCAACGTGAATCCGGCACTGCCGGGCTCACCGCTAAACCCCAGGTCATTCATTCTTACATGCTCAGCTCTGTTCCCACTGCCCCAGGGGACACTCGCTGCTCTGTCACATCCCCCTAGAGCAAAGGGTCCTTTGGAGAGCCCCAGGGGCTGTGTCCATCTCATCCACAGAGCGCCCAGCTGCTGGGACTGCACTCTGTGCCCGTTTCCCGTGCAATTCCACAGCCCAAACGCCTGCTCAGAGCTAAAGTCCTTCTGGCTTTGTTTGAAGGCTCCCAGAGCTTTACACTTACAAACAGCCGAGCAACCTGAGCCAAGCACGGCACGTGTGGACTACCCTGAGATCTTCCCAAGGGCATTCCCCATCCCTTTTGGACTGGGGCAAACCTTGAAGAGCCCAAGAGCACCCCTTGGACACTGCTTGGTTTTCAGGGGCGATTCCCAGGGTTGTTACAGAGCCAGGCTCCTCACTCACGGCCGGGCTCTGAATGAGGAGCTGCAGAATAAAACCCAGGAAATCAAAACTCAGGAAATCAACAGGCAGCCACTGAGAGGGAGCGGAGTGCTGAATCACAGCCACGCTAATTTAGGTGTAATTAGGAGTGGCAGGGAGTTGCGTCCTCAGCACTGGCCCATTCAGCCCTGCCTAGATGGAAGCACCAACACATGCAGAGAAGCTGATGTTCAAGAAGAAATGCAGGAGATTAAAGATCAAAACCAGGGCACCTGTGAAATTTGGCTGCTCCTGTGCACCCTGGTTTTCCCCATCTCTCAAGTTTCTGCACTTTTTTTAAAGCTAGAACATGTATTTTATGCAGGAGGACTGGACAAACTCTTGAAAACCAAATAAAATTCTATTCGAAACAACCTCTGAGCTATTGGGTGTTAGTTCTTCCTAATCCAGAAGAAAATAATTGAATTCAAAGGATCCCTAATGGCCTGTGGAGGCTTGGCTGACAAAAAGTGCTGCCATGAGTTACTTTAAAAGAAAGCCAGGTTTGTTAGTTTGGTGAACACCATTAAAATGCACAGCAGTCCCTCTCTAATAGCACCAAAGAGACTTCAGTGGGATTGTTTGGTTGTGAACTCTGCATTTTCTTAAAATCCCCTCTCTATTCACATCATGAAAATGTTTATAGAAACTCTGAATAAACAACATGAAGGGCTTTCTCATTGCATGTAACTGGAATATAGGAAAAAAACAAGAAAATATCTAAACTACAACAGGAAAAGCATCTCCAGATTTCCATAACAGATGACACAGATAATAGAGGCATTCATAAGCCTTTTTTTCATCTAAGGCTGAAGAAATGGTGGCAGCACCTTGTTTATGGGGTTGATGAATCACATGGAGCACTTCCCTGCTTTTGTGTCTCTGCTAATTGCCCTTTAATGGAAACTACTTACTTTATCGGTGCAAAAAAATGCCTTGAAGTATGTTTTCTAGGCAGAAAGCCCAGTGCTGTAATTAATACCTTGAAATGATCACTGATTAATGATACCAGTCTGGGGCTGTCGCACAAAGGCTTTTTGCTCAACTTTTCCCAAAAAAATCAGGAAGACTAATGATGTTATCATTGGTACAGAAAGCTCCACCCCTGGAAACCCTTTGGAATGGAGAATATACACAATATTTACCAGCTGCAGTGGAGACTGTGAAGAAGGAGAAGGGGATACCACCAGGGTGTCTCCAGGAGGAACAGCATCATTAATGCTGGGAATCTTTCCCACAGACTTGAAGATCCTCACATTTATTTCCTTCATTTTCTACCAGCTCTACTTTGCAATGAATTGTCTTATTTTTTCTTTCCCCCCTCAATAGAGAAGGCTGAAGAACAGACATATTTTAGGTCTCAAGCCCCTGATTTATTTTAGTCAATACACTTGTTTCTTGAAGTGTGGAAGGAAGCTAATAAAACTAAAATCTACATTAAACACCAATTTGTTTCTATGGTTTAATGCTGTAGGAAATCACGAACTGCCAGACCCTTCAGGTATATCAGAATCAGCTTTGTAGAGCACAAATCATTATCTGATTACAAAATGTATGCAAAACCCAGAGTACAAGTGTTTTTAAAGGAGTTACGAGCAGGTCAGGTGATAATCACTTGTCCATGGAGCTGTTGCCATCACACTTATTATGCAAATCTTATCATCTCTTCAGCACAGATCAATAAAAAAGCAGCCATAGAATCCCAGAATGGTTGGGAGGGACCTCGCCTGGCCTCGTGTAGGATCATTCTGGAAATCTCCTCTGCCCAAGGCAGCAGGAGCAGGCAGGTGCCAGGATGGGGAGCTCACCTGGGGAAGGGAAGGCAGCGGGGCCAGGCCAAATCTCCCTGCCCTGAGCACGAACCCCCAGCACAGACACTGGGGCTGCTCCAGCACCCTCTGTTCTGTCAGAGCTGAGCTCTCTCGCAGACACAGATTGTCCTGAGAAGCCTGCAGGGCGATTTTCCAAGCACCTGCAGCTGGATTCTACCAGGAGAGCAGTACCAAGCACAGCTGTGCTGTCCCCACACCACCAATTTCAATCCCAGCTCGGGGAACTTTGGCGTTTCACGTGATGGCGAGGTCTGAAGTGTTCCAGTGTCCTGGAGCTACCATAAAACCTTATTCAATTATTAACAAACTAAATTAAAACACGCAGGAGAAACTATTGTGCCTCGGGGTGCTGGGACCAGAGGCACCTGCAGCTTTTGCAGCCTCCCCCTGTGCCCAGGCTGCCTGGATGCTGCACTCCCTGTCCAGGCAAAGCTGCTGCTGCACAAAAAACATTTTTCTTGGGAGGGACAAAGACACAGCATCGGTGCCTGTTCCAGCCAAACAGCTCCCTCCTGGTTTTCCATCCCCATGATAACATGGGAGGTTTTATTCTGGAGTTACATGTCCAGCAGTGCTATTTGCCAGTGTTGTTGCACCAATATATTGTTCATTTTTGATACAACGAGCACCAAGGAAAAAAGCAGATCCTTGAAAAAAGCTGTTGCTATGTCATAGGAAGATGCAGGCTGGAGAGAACATGTAACTCACAATTTAATGAATATGCCGGAGATTTTTCTTCCCCATGCCCCTCTGTAGTCCTGTTGAATCCTTTGAAATGAGGATGGGGGTGCAAAATAAAAAAAATCCTTCTCCCTTCAGCCTCTCATCCCTGGCAGCATTCTCTTCATCAAACCACAACCACATGGTGCACAGGGAAGGATCTCAGCATTAAACCCCTGGCTATCAGTCAACAGTTGGATAAAAACATTCTCTGATAGCACCTGCAGTTTTCCTGATAGCTGGAGCAGCTCTGCCTGCCAAGAGCACACATGGTAGCTGCTCTACCAGAAGGAGAACAACATCAGATAAGGCACTTTTCTAAAGCCATTCAGATAAACACGTGTAAAGAATAAATGCAAAATATTATCAGCCCTTGTTCTTTGTTTGCCTTGAAAAATGAAGGAGGGCCAGGGTGAGTACAACTGAAATCAAACCAGCCCTGAAGGACTTCTCTGCAATTAGCAGCTCTACCTGCAAACGAGGCCAGGGCAGACACGTTTATGCCACAGAGGATTGTGTGCTGTTACGACTCGTGACACTCATCCGAGGGAGATAAGCAACACCAAATGACTCCAGCGCCAGAATAAACCGAGCATCGCAGGGAATTTGAGGGGCCACTGTGCCAGAAGGCAACTGGACACAGAGAACACATGTCAGAGTCAGCAACAGGTAAGGCACAACCTAAATTCTCCTGTAGGTAAAACACCACATGCTCTGTGGCTCTCTCCACAATCCATGATTGAGAAATTATCAAGAATTAGCAGTAGCTATTAGTTCTTATCCAAATTTTCATTCCAATACCAGCCCTGGGAGGGGTTTCATCTTGCACCTCATGCAGGAGGGATCTGCCTGCTCTGTTTGCACAGTGGTCTCACTCTGCAACACGCAGGGAACGGATCCAGACACTTCAATTACGCTCTTGGTGGGTGCAGCGCAGTTTTTAAATGGGAAAATAACTGTGAATGTTTCCCTTTCATGCTGGAAAAAGACTGCAACAGGCAGCACAGTGAGAAGGGCAACACCAAATCAGTCCTTTGGCCTCCCTGCGGTTCCCTCCTGCTTGGAGCCAGACTCACAAGGGCGCAGAATGAAGGAATAGCAGGGTGCTATCAGCATCCTTCTGCTTCCCCCTTTCCCAGCTTCTGTTAGGCTGCAGAGAGCTGCTGCAGCTGGAACCACAGACATCCCAGCATCTTTTCATCTCCAAAAGCTCTTGGGGCATTGATGCTGTACTGTAACCTTTCAGAAATGCATTTCCCTCATGAAAGAAGAGCTCCAAACCAAAATGCTCAGGTAAGAACACCATTGGCTCAAAAATTCCTCAGAACACAGGACATTTTCTACCCCACTGAGAGCAGAAAAGCTGCATTTGGGTCAGGCACCCTGGTTTGGGTGCTGTGACTGGCAGGTTCAATTACCCAGGACATGGGTCAGTAGCTTGTTCCAGCTAGATCATCACAATAAAGATCTTGGGAGCTATTTCCTATTCCCACTAAAGTCTAGCAACACATCTGTACCGTGCGGCTCCGTTTTTAGTTATTCTTGAGGTTTTAAGTTGCTCCTTATAAGAGCATTAGTTCCCCATTGGGATATCTCATCAAAAAACATGAATACTTGAAGACAAAAGCTGTGAATAAATAACATCACCATTTTCTTAGGCACCAAAATGACAATGTTAACATGGAAAGCCATAAACAGCTACCAGTTTTGCTCATTTAAGTTTTTTCTTCTTAGAAATAATCCCGAAAAAGACGCTTTGCACCCTCTCTGTTCAGTTTAACTGCAATAACAATGAAAATATGCAGAGCCCTTTTCTCCCACTGCCATTCCACACTCCAGCAAGCATAATAATATCAAAGGTGCTGCGTGAGAAATCGATGTCAACATTTTAGCCTCGGACTCGAAATGATTTGATTTAAACTTTGAACAACTTGGCTCAGATCCCAAGAACCTGCCGAGCCACTCCAAGTCACACAGAAAACAACACAGGCGGGCCGGGTACCACCTCGAGAGCAGATGCTGCCAGTGAAAGGAAATGTCATGATGTTGGCTGGTGGCTCCACACAGTTGTGTCCTCCCAGATATCCAGCCAAGAGGCCCCGCTTTCCTCAAGCCTCCTTTTGTCTCTGCGGCACAGCAGCTGCACCTTCAGCAGGGGTGGGTGTTTAGTTTTCTGCTCCTTTTGTTGGGTTCGTTTCTGATCTCTCAGCGGAGTTTCCTCACAAGGGGAAGCCTCCCCAGCCCTTTACAATCGCTCTCTTTGCAGCTGCACCGCCAACAAAACACTTGGACATTCAATTACTTCTGCTGTAGTAGGGAGAACATGATTCCAAGTTAAGGGAGTTTGCTCTGGGCAAGGTGGGGAATGTCATTATTTGCACAAATCGCTGCCTTGATGTGATTGCAGCTGGGGCTGGCGTTCAGTGAATTTAAAGCTTTTGCTTTTTCATTTCTGCTATTGGTGCCTAAGTGGATTGATTATGCATGAGATAACGGAGCGTGGAGGAGTGTGCTAATGCTGATGTTAAAGCAGACTTTTATCTTGCAGCATGAAGTGAATGGAGGAAAAAATGACCCAATTGGCCGCTGTGAGCTTAAGGAAGATAACGAAAGCCCTTTTTTTTTTTTCTTTTTTTTTCTTTTTTTATCAGTCATGGAAGTTTGTAACTCACCACAAACATTCCTAACAGCCAACCCAAACTCAGGGCCCAGGGGACAGCAGCAGGGAGCAGTGGGAACTCCCAGCAGCTGCGCCATGGACGGGCAAAGGCTCCCTCTTTATCTTTGCTTTTCTCATTACAGATGGGACAGTATAAACAAGGCACAGTAAAACTGAAATTCAAGTCCCATTGTTGAGACTATGAACACTCCTGAACTCATTTAATTCCAGCTGAGACACCAGCTCTCCATATGCTTCCCCACTTACCTCATCAGAGCTAATGGGACTAATCCTAGTACAGAAAGCCAAATAAACACAGGGGGCATTAATGTGTTTTGTCTGCATTGACCTTTCCACAAGACCTGGGCAATATATTCTCAATGAATTCTTGAATATTTTTGCAAATCATTATCCAATCCCTTCAATTAAAAGGAGGTCTTGGCTTCATGAAAAAAGCACTTTCCATATTCTGAAATAATAGCAGCGCTTCCACTCATAATTTTAAATTAGAAGGTGCAGTTCCCACCCACAGCACGCAGCTCTGGGCCACAGGAAAACTGAAGGGCAGTCGTTTGGACAAGGTCTGCTGGGAATCCTCCCACCACTTTGTTCTCCTCCGATAATTCAGTCATCGTAAAAGCAGGTGCGAGGCCATTTATCACCGGGATGGACCTGCTTACATCTTTTTTAAAGTTCAGAGCAGTAAGAACTAACGGAGAATGCAGAGCTTTGTTTTTTCAATGAGCTGTTAGAAGCGTTAAATGGGATCTGGCAATTTATTTCTGCTGGCAGGGGGAGGAGGCTTCACCTGGAGCGCAGCAAACCCTTGGAGTCCGTGCCAGGGCTGTGGCCGAGCTGAGGCTGCTGCAGCGCTGAGCCTCCCCCACCTTTGGGTTCCACTCCAGCAGCACTTCGGGCTGTTAGCCCTGGATAAATATCAGAACGACAATTTGCTGAGATTCAGATCCGTGAGCAGCATTTGTAATCACATAAAATAGAGATTTGATAAAGCAAAAGGCAACAGAAACACTTTCTGTCCTGACTAGAGAAGTTTTAAGTGCAGCTGTAAGAAAGGAGCTTTTCTTTCAACGTGATACCCCCAAAAATTAATGATTTTTTTTTTTAAATCTACCTCCTTTCCAAGAAAGGCACCTGGTTTAAGTTGTAAAGAAACAAAAGCCACTCTCTAAGCAAAACATATCTGTGTCCATACAAAGCTTTCATTAAAACACTTCGCAGCCGTGAAGCTGCAGAGCTCACGCTGGCTGGAATTGGTGCCTCTCGTGCACTGAAATCTGTGCACTCTCCAGTCTTCTGATAAAAAAAACTTTCTACTCTGAAGCAAGAACTCCTTTTTTGGTCTCTTTGAAGCTCCTTAGGTCTGTGACTGGAACTCCAAATACCACAGCAATGTAAATAAACCCACAACTGCTAGAAGGAAACCTCTTTTCCTCCAGCACCTCCCTGCTGGAAGTGAGCTGACTCAGCTGAATTTCAACAAGTTCGACTTGTGCTGGGAACGAGGTTTAGCACCCAAAGCAGTCACATCCCTTCTGTTTATATCTCAGCACCACTTGCAATGCTCAGGTCTGGGCTTTCTGAGAGCATCTTCCAACAAATGTGATATGGATGACAGCAAATGGAATCCCCTCCTTGGATTCCAGCCCACGGAGAAGCGCAAGAGATGCAAAACACCCCCTTGATGGAAATGCATGAGTGATATCAGAGGCAGGATAGTTATAAGGCTGTAAGAAACCTGCCCAAAGCCATTTGATAAAGGATATAAACTAAGCAAACAACAGGAATATGAAATAGGAATTAAATTTTAGGGAGAAACGCAATTTATTTGGAAAAGCATTCTCCAGTGATGAGATGAATCACTGGAGAATATTTTACCTACAAATAAATAGAGAGGCGATAAATTTGCAAATACTGGTCCCTGCAGACTTATCCCTGACAGTGGAGCTTACAGCAGGGAATCTAATCAGCTGGTGTAAACAGAGATACTGGAATTCATCCATTAAAATTCAGGAAGCTGCTATGTTGTGTTAGGTATGGAAAAAAAAAAGCAACCAAAAACCAAAAAGGAGAAATCAAAAGCTTAGGGAATAATTTCGTTGGCTTCATTTGGGTTTGGATTCATGAACATGCATATTCAACTGCAGTAAGTACTTTGCATTCTGCTATTTAGATTGTACAGCTTCTCTCAGCCATCACTAGAGGCTTTTTTCCTTTGAGGGCAGAACAAATCGAGTGCAGAATCCCTCCCACCCATTCCAAAGCCAAGCAAGTCCTACAAGGTGCTGAGACAACCACGAGACCTGAAGGCTCTGGTGCTTCTCTCTGATGTTTTTCCTGTTAAATTTCTCTGCCTTGTTCCACTTCCCCAGTCCAGACACCATTAAGGACACAAGGTTTAAATGAAAAGAAACCCACAAACTGTCCCCTGCAGTGATCCTGACTCCCCTTGCACCGACAGAGCTCTGCCCAAGCGCAGCTCGCCAGGCTGAGTTCTCGCTCCTGGTGCCAGCAAAGGGCAATTGTGCACTGCATTGCATTTCTAAACATTGACCACCATGCTCTTGCAGCTCAGGAGCTGAAGCTTTAAAATCAATCAATGAACACGATAACAAATGCAACTGGCAGGGATTTGTGCTGTTGGCTTGAGGGAGGAGCAGGGAAATCAGCACCAGCTCCTGGTATGGCCTTTCAGCTTAAAGCCTGCATTAATACCTCGTCCTTCAGATTTTCGCTTTCCACACACGGGCAGCCCTGCCTGTCCTTTCCCAAGAGGATCTCCCCCCTCAGTAAGCACCAGGTTTCATGCACAGCCACTCCCTGGGAGTCTGTTTCTCTCCCAGTCCTCTCAGCGAGGGCATCCCAGCTCTTCTCCTACTGACCAGCCCCAAGGTGCCCACAGGAATGGCCATGCTCGGATGTGTCAGAAAAAAAGCAACGCTAATCAGCATTGTAATGTCTCAGAAATTAACAAAGCCATGAAAAGAGGTAAAACCTAAGCAAACTCCTATGGAAAGAGTTAGAAAAGGGCAAAATACCCTGCTCTGTACTGGGGAAAATTATATTTAATCTCTCATGCATGAGCCTCTCGCTCCTGGAAAGCAGAGCTGGCTGGGCTCAGGTCATGTCCCACCATCTCCAGGGTGCCCCACCAGCAGTGAGGGTTATTTCTGGAGGGATGTGGCATTTTAAAAACAGCCCCATCTCCTGCATTGCCCCAGAGAAAGAACTCATTTAGGCTTTGGTCAACTCAGCCTGTGCTCACAGGAAACCACCACTGAAAATGCTCTGATTCCTCACCCTGACTGATCCAAGTGCCATCAGCTCCTTGGCCGGGGCTCAATATCCCCCATGCAGCCAAACCAGCTGAAATCTGCAGCAGAGGTGATGTGGGGGCACAGCTCAGACCCCCCAGGCTCCGTTTCCCACCCTGGATGCTGCAGGGCCACAGCCCCATCCCCAGGCAAGGCTTTGCTCCCTCCAGCCTCTGTTTCTCGCTGCAGATTTTTCTGCAAGAATATGAATGGTTTAGTTAGCCAAAACAGCCCGGGTTGTGCTGCTCCTCCTCTGCCTCCATCCCTCCCTCGGCAGGTGCTGCTGAGATGAGCTCGTTCTGAGACTGCTCCACACCAGCACTGAGGCGTTGGGAATAACAATAATAACCCAACTTTCGGAAATAAATCTCCAAGGCCAACAATGCAGGGAAGTATAAAACTGTCTGACCGAAAGGAGCCCTGTGAATATCTCAAACAAGCGAGATTTGGATGAGATTTAAAGAAGAAATTGCTTGGATTGAGGGTGGAGAACCCTGGCACAGGTGCCCAGAGCAGCAGTTCCATCCCTGGCAGTGTCCAAGGGCAGGCTGGACAGGGTTTGGAGCACCCTGGGACAGTGGAAGGTGTCCCTGCCCATGGCAGGGGTGGGTTGGGATGGGCTTTAATGTCCCTTTAACCCAAACTATTCTGGGATTTGATTTGACCCAGCCGAATCCTTGTCCCTTCTGCCCATTCACTCTCACCCTGCTCAGGGTCTCACATCTCCCAACGCTGAAATCTCACCAGGCAAGCTCTCTTAATGCACAGATTTATGATTTTTAATTATAAGGTGATAGCATAATAGAAGCCATTCTTTGCTAGCCATAAACTTATTTCTCTTCTAGGGTCGCTCAGGTTTGTCTTGATTTATTTCAGAGAACGGCACCCCATTGACCACCAGACAAATGAACTTCTTCAGAGTTGAAGCGTGACAGCACAGAAAGCTCGGAGAAAACAACAAAAGAAATGTTATTACATTTGTAAAAATGAATAAAATTAGATCACATGAAAACGTGGAGCAGTAATACTGCATGGAGATCAAGAAAATATACAGAATAAATGAAAAAATAATTCTCTCGCATCCAAACGCTGCTACAGCATCAAGGTTGTGTCTGTGGAGAATACAATCTAATTCACCTGCTTTCATTCTTGTGATCTTTCACATTTCAAAAGAAAACAACAGATGAAAAATTCAATACTGCATTTACTCTATAAAAGTGAAGAAAAGGTCATTTATTGGCCTTTTTCATTATTAATATCTGTCTAGGCTTCTATTTTAAATACAAAGAATCTTTGCAACAGCCATTTATGTTCAAGGCCTCGAAGTTGTTTTACAAGAGGTCTCAAACACATCTGCTAAGTTGAAATAAATCTCATCCTTTCAAATTAATCATGCTTGTTTCAGCTTTTAGCATGGAAAAAAAAAAGACAAAAGAACACTATCATAACACAAAGCAGCCTTCCCAGAACTCGAGCTGGACTGAGGCAAATGAGATGGCAAAGTCAATACTGAATCCAACAGAAAGAGAAATTCAGGCACTCAGCTTCTATTCTAGAGCCTTTGAAAAACTTGAGATGACCAATGATTTCAATTTCTATTCATTGAATTAAGGCTTTTAACGTGAACAAAATGTTCCCGAGTTCAACAGAAATGGTGCTCACTACCACAAAAGAGTTTGGAGCAAATTATGGTTTAGAATAAAAAATAGATTAAAAAAAAAAACAGGAAAAAACTCCCACACAGATTTTCAAGCCTAAAACTTTGCTTCCCCTTTCCCTCCAGCCCCAGGCACCGAGTTTAAACCTTTACCCCCCCTCCACACCCAGAGAACACGATCCTGTTTTCATCCCTCAGCATTTCCTTCCTGCTGGTAGGACTGAAGCCAACACCGGAGCCGAGGGAAAGCACTCACAACAGGGAGCTTCCGTATGTGTCAGCACATTCTACAGCCTCAGCAGCCAGGAAAATCTCATCAAACTGCTCAGAAATCCCTGTGTGTGCTGGGAAATCCCTCAGCCTCCAGGGGTGGTGGCTGGGTACCATCAAATGTGTCACACAGCTCGGCTGGCTGTGATAAACTCCAATTCCAGAGGCAATCACCCTGCTTAGAAATAGTCCTGTTATTTGGTCAAATTCAGGGAGAAAAAGAGGGAGATCAAGATGGAGAGGTCAGCAGCAGTGGAAATAACAGTCCCCCATCCTCTATGAATAATTCAGAAGGAAGATTTGGTTTCTAAACCACCTGTTTACATGGATGCATTGAAAAGCACTCACCCAGCCTCAGAGCTGACTTTTTAGAGACTGCCCAGAAGTTTGCACGAATACGATTCATCACAGCCTCCCCACTGCTGAAATAATCCCCTGTATAATTCTGCCAAGCCCAGCCACAAATCTACAAACCACAGAGCTCGTGCATCCATATCTTCCAAAATAAAGTAATATTAAAAGAAACTGTGGACTTCCAGGAGCCAGTTCAATAAAATACTCCTTATATTTGGATCAGAGAGCAGCCATGCAGCAACCAGGTGAATATTTGTAAGGGTTTATATGGATTTTTTTTTTGCATGGGATTCACATTTAAACCCAACTGAAGTTGTTTTTCCAAGGCAAAACCAAGTCCCAGCCTTCCATTAATACCCATTAAAGAGTGGGATCTGAAGGATGTGCCATGTTAGTCTAATTTCAGTTGAATAAAAATTTGTGGGTATTTTCTTTTACTTTTACAAATTTCAAATGCAGAGAGTAGTTAATTCTCACTCAGCTCTTCTTTACACCAGTATTTTCTATTTTTGGGGATAATGAAGAGCCGGTATGAAAGAAAAAAGTTAATAAAACTTTGTCAAAGTCAATTTAAGGGAAACAATGGCATTTTTTTTCTGACACTGGAATAAAAATTAAAACCAACCAAAAAACAAACCAGGGAAATTTATGCTTATTCTGTTAGGAAGCTGAAGAAAGTGAAAGCTGATCAGTAACAACTCTGTGGCTCACCAACAGCCAAATAAATTTTTACATCCAAAATATCTACAGCATGATAATATCCGCTGCTTACCTAAATGGAAAATTTCCTCGGGTTGTAAACGAAGATCCACATCATAAAGAATTACTATCAGTGAAAAGTTTGCTTTTGACTTTCACAAGCGTGAGATTGCATTCTAAAAACCTTCTCTGAAGTCACTCCAAGACTATTGCCAGACCCACACTGGGCCTGTCACTGTGCACAAGAAATCCCTTTAGCTGGGCACTGGATTTTGCCACTCATTGCAGTCAGACGCTTCTGTGAGCACTGATATCATTTTCCTCTCAAAATAACTTGTTCAAAATAAGCTGAGTGATTCACAACACAGAACACAGAGTATTTTGGGTAAGGAGTCAAAATCTTGCCCTTTCAGAAATTAAAAGTCTGGTTTGGGTCTGCCTATCTTGTCAGGTAATTTGCTCAGCCAGATAAAATCTGCTGTAGATATGGTTTTTTTGCTCATTGCCTTTCTAGGAAATCAATCCTTGTAATAGTACATAAAACCTAATCATTACCCAGATGAGGCCCTACTTATCAGGTCATTTGATGACATGCTGCCTAAACGAATCTCATTTATAAAGTCTTGTCTTCTCCTCTCAATGCCAAGATTCATGACTAACACGCCTCGGTGTGCAGCATCCATAATTAGCACAACTCCCGACACCAAAACAATTCCTAGATTAACTGAAGAGCAGGGAAATGCAACTTGTGCGGTTGGAGCACACGTCATGAATGAAATTGGGGTTGTTTTGCTGTTATTATTGACTCCGTGGCAATCAACTCTGACATTTTTATGAAGCAAGGACAGCGATGGCAAAAAGTCATCAATTTCCATCATCGCCTCTCGGGGCAGGACCTTCCTCAAGGACAATAATACCAAACACCAATCAGGGCTGAACTCATGAGCAGTAATTTCCCCTTTCCTGTTCACAAATTGCCCATGCTCACATTGCCACGGTCTCAGCGGGACTCATCCTTCAAAATATTTCATTATCTCAGCAACAATGAGTTTTGATCCACTGATAATTTTAGAATTATGAACGCTCATAGTCAACATCTGTTCTATGTTTGTAAGAGCTCAAAAATGGTAACACACATGGAGATCTTTGAATACAATCGGGGCAGGATCTCCCCACCTTCCTTCAACCTGAAGTAGGTGTGAGCACAACTGAGCAGAATTTCCTACACATTCCCACTTACACAAACCCTATTTGCTCAAATTCCCCTCAAACATTTGGGTACAAATAATTCCTTTTCACCAAGGAAAAGGCATTCACAGAATTCCAACCTCTAAGTGGTTTATTTAGCAGATGGTGCCACTCCTTTCCTTGTCCAGTTGTGCAGAACTAATGTAGAACACATCCTTCCCTTTACAAAAACGGTTATTCTTCGTCCCAGGGACAAAAATCTCACTTTTAGAAACCCAGACGTGCTATTAACAAACTCTTCACATCAACAGATATTGCCATGCATGTCTTGTCTTAGATTTGTCATCAAGATGAAGCACCTCTGATAAATATTCCTGAGGGGAGTCTTTCTATCCTTATTTTAATGCCTTTTTAGCATCGCCTTTAGAGATGCAGAGACGGTGATATTTACTCAGCTATTTCACCTTTCCCCTCCACTTCTGTGAGTGGCTCTGATAAATACTGGTAATTTCAAGATTTAATTTTGAGCCACTCCTTCCCTAACAAAAATGTTAATGTCATCATCTACCCCAGGGAGAACATTTTTGCAACAATATTATCTCTTTCTTTCCCGAGACAGAAGGGCTGCTCGCGCATTGATAGCAAATTTTGTTTAGTGTTTTATTATGCACAGTGGAAAAATATTAAATAGATCAATAGGAAAATGAAGCTGTTGCAAGTTGATCTCCACAGAGTGAGGAAAAAATGCTGGAGAAAGAAGAATTATGAGGAAAAAAGAAAATTAAATTTACACATTGGAGATAATAAGGCATGTCGCTTACCCTCAGTGGTTCCTCTAATCTGGCTTTACTTAATTGCATTCTCTGTAAAGACATATTGTTTCATTTCTTCCCCCGATGGATCTTTTTTTGTTGGGGGAGGATATAGTGTAATTACTAGCTCCCAGCATTATCTCTACTTTTATTATAAAATGTCATGATTCTGAAAAGGAAAATTTCATGCACTATATAATGTCAATCATGTGTCTTTATGAGATGGAACAGCATTCACTTTGTTCAGAATGGGTTTTAAGGGGGGAAGCAGCCTTTCATGTGTGGTCACTTTTTAGAAGCTATATTCCAAATCTGCTTAGCATAAGAGCACAGCCCCAGTGCTGATCACCCACTTGAAAGGAGATTTGTGTGTGTCAATAACAGCTTTAATGTCTGCACGTCCAGACAAAGCCACGCTGGCGAAGAAACGGGAGAGCAAATTTTAACATTTCCCTGAAACTTCAAAGCTCTGTTTTCATTTGAGAACCTTTGTGATTCAAATCAAAGCCACTGCTGCCGTGCAGCATCTGAATTTTACTTTTGAAAACGTGACACTTCCTTCCATCATTATTTCACTTGCCAAAGGAATTCCAACCTCCAAATACCCAAATCAGCCAAGGCTTCAGATCCTGGGGGTTGGGCTTTTCTCCCACTTAATAAGTTCCAGGATGAGGAAGCGGCCTCAGGTTGTGCCAGGGAGGTTCGGATTGGATATTAAGAAAAACTCTTTCACTAAAAGGATGGACAGACATTGGAACAGCCGCCCAGGGCAGCTGTGGAGTCACAATTCCTGGAAGTGTTCAAATAAAGGTGTGGATGTGGCACTGGGGGACGTGGTTTAGTGACCACGGTGGTGCTGGGGCAATGGTTGGACTCAACGTTATCTCAGAGATCTTTTCCAGACTGAACTCTGTGATTCCATAATTCTGTTTGTAGGGCATTTGCCATGACAGGACATTTTTATTTAGCCAAGGGCTTGCTGCACCCCAGGAGTCTCCAGTGGTCAGCAAATATTCCTGGGAATGCTGTTTGGCTTTAGACAGCCTCATCCTGTGATCCACACCCAACAAACTCCCACTCGAGCCATGGCATTTTGTAACAAAAATGCATCAATCACTGGGAATTCTACATTTTTGCATCAACTGAAATTCACCCTGAAATGGCACTGAAAAGACAGAAAGGTCCCAAGCCAAAAGAAAGCAAAAAGATCACAGATCTTAACAGTTGATATCGCACCAGAAATATTTTGGCCTTGACTCTACAGCCCTTTAGACTGGATAAAATCACCACAGTGTAATGAAGGGAATGGAACAGCCATAATTTAATTAGAATTTCAGGGATTTTCTCAAATATTAAAAAAAAAAAGTGAAATATATATTCACAACAGCTTTAATTATTTATCTCATAAATCTATGCTTGCCACATATTTAGAAATGCACATTTTGCATAATTTATATTATTTTCTGTAAATTTATTATATTTGCTAGAATTCATTTACCTGTATTACTTAAATACATTTGTGAATGTATTTGCTGGGGACTGTCTGCAGAGCCCACAACACCCACTGCAAACTGAAGCAAACTGATTTTGACTAAAATTCTGCTGCAGTTACATTTCTGTAACAAATCCTTAATAAGTTTTTCTATACACAACTTCTTCCAGGCCTGCATTATCATACACCAAACCAGTGAATTTCAATTATTAGCCATTTTCTTATCAACAAAGTTGTATAAAAGTGATTAAATTATTCCTTATAAACACAGTTTGTCGACCTAAATATTTCTGCTGATCTACAGCAGTGTTCAAAGAGTTTTAGAATAACAGCCAGTATAATTTTATATTTGGATATGCAAATGGAAGGGACATGGAGTCACTTATTCCTGTAAGAGCATCTGTTTAAGTACAAGAATTGACTTTTGTTTCAGTCAAGACATTACTCTGCTGCCAGAGGTAAGGAGGGGGAAAAGGAGGAAGGAAAAGGAGGAAGGAAAAGGAGGAAGGAAAAGGAGGAAGGAAAAGGAGGAAGGAAAAGGAGGAAGGAAAAGGAGGAAGGAAAAGGAGGAAGGAAAAGGAGGAAGGAAAAGGAGGAAAAAAAGGAGGAAAAGGAGGAGGGGAACGCAAGTTAAATTCATGGGATGAGGGTGGTATTTTGGTTTTTTTAAGAAAACTCTCACTGTAGACACAAGACACACAGAGCATGTTCCGCACCTCAGTAATAAATCGGTCCCAGATCAATATTAAAGGAGTCTCTGGCCTGCTGCAGTAGAGTTTGGCAACTTGCAGCCATCAAAAATCAGTTTATCCCCCTGAAAATCCTTCCCTCTCTCTGGGGAGGGACAAAGCATTTTGTTTGCCAGTGATAATTTAACTGGTGCAGAGTTAATCTTCTGTTATCAGAGCCTCCTTCCAGGGGAGGAAGCAAAATACCTGAATTCACTGTAATGGCCAGGACAGGCCACAGCAAATGTTATTTTCCTGGGAGTTTTGCACTCATTAGCAGAAGGTAACACAGCACCCACAGGTGTTGATGGCCAAAACATTCTCTTTGGATTGCATCGTTTATCTACATCCAAAAAATCACAAACTGGTGGCTTTTCCAATGGCGTTGGCATCGAGGGAATCAATTCGGTTTTCCCAAAATATTAGAAAAGTGATATCTAAGGGTACTCAATGTGGTAGCCTGATCACATCTTTTCCTTTGGCTGTTTATGGCTATTATCCACTGGACTTTTGCCCTCTGAATTTCTGTGCAATGTCTGCAGCTCTGTAAACATCACCGTGCCATAGTTTATACAGTTCTGTCACTGGTAAAATAACTTCAAACTAGGTTTTAATCACTTGTGGTTAGAACATGGCTTTTTAAGGAGATTTTTTTTCTTACATAAAAAAGGAATTCTGTTACTTGAAGCACTCATTCTCTTGCAGATTTATGGCATATTTAATTAGTCATTTGGAGCGCAGATCACTGCATTCACCGAGGATCGATATATAGCAACTGACAGCAAGCTGGTAAGGAAATATGGTTGAGTTTATCAGGACAGACAAAGCTCCAATCTAAGCTGAGAGGGGGCAGATGGGAGACACAGGAACATGATCTGCCCCCAGGCATCTGCTGCTGCTGGCTCCCAGCGAGGCAGCCCAGCAGCAGCGAGGCTGGGGGACCCCAAAACCACACATGTCCAGGGGGGAACTTTGGCTCTGCTCTCCCTCTCTGTCACTCCCAGAACAGGGAGCAGCTCTTCCAAAAATCTCACCTGTACCAAGAGGATCACAAGCCTCCACTTCTCCTCTACAGCCACCTATGTGTTTGGATTTTGGGTGCTGCACTTCTGGTGACACCTGAGCTGAGACCACACAGAACTCACAGCCACTGTCATCAATGTAAAATCAAACCAGCTTCTTTATAAAACACCTCATATTTTTGAGTATGAGCCTGGATTATCCAAATATAAAATACAACTAGAAAAATCTCTCAGCAGAATATTCTCCTTCCAACTGCCCAGAATTCCTTGTGATGCACAAGAAACAAAAGCAAAGTTCAACACCAAATAAACTTCTGTTTATTAATGCATCTATGGGAAGGGTTTTATTAAGGGGCCAGAAGTTAAATTGCATCCTAATGGGTAATAATAAAGGCAATACACTGCAGTTTCTGATAATACAGTCTTAGGTTCAGACACACAGCTAAGGCAACCTTCCAATTCTCTTCTTTCATTTGAGAGGCTACTGAGAACACTGGAGAATAAGAGACACTGTTGTTAGTTGTCATACTGTGTCTATAATTACTTACTTTGTTCCTGAAGCCATCACCATGATAAATTTGCAGTTTTCCCCCATCTGCCAGGAGTAGTAATGTGCAATACATTTAACAACTGAATTTGCATATAGAAAGTATCATTGACCTTTGAATTTAAAAGGACAAAGATTTACAAGGACACCCTTTTGAAGCAAAGTGCTTAGTTTAGGAAAAATGAACCGGCGCGGGAGGAATAAAACGCCCTGCCTGCTGCACGGAGGAGAAGTCGCAGATTTTACAAGGAAGACATTTGAAATCCCTATGAAACAGCTCCCTCGTGAGCAGCCACATAATAAAGGAAACAACTGTCAGGGAGAAGGAAAACACCGGGGCAGGATTGGGAGCGTGTTCAGCACCAGGTGAAGTGGGTGCTGCTGTGGCACAGGTGACTGCCCTGGGAGCCAGATCCAGAGGGGGACAGGGAAATGCAGGGGGGATGGGGAAATACAGGGGGG
>VZTX01022508.1:0-73602 GCA_013400915.1 Pardalotus punctatus | reverse complement strand
CTTCCTTTCTTCCTTCCTTTCTTCCTTCCTTTCTTCCTTCCTTTCTTCCTTCCTTTCTTCCTTCCTTTCTTCCTTCCTTTCTTCCTTTTCTTTTCTTTCTTTCCTTTCTTTCTTTCTTTCTTTCCTGCCTGCCTTCCTTCCTTCCTGCCTTTTCCTCTCCTTGCCTAAATCTTTGCTGTAAGATTAAAAAAGAAAACTTATCTTGACAGAGTGATGATGAGTTCTCTGCAGTGAAAGGGGTTCAGCCAGCCACCTTGTACATCTTTCCTAGCTGGGCAGAAACAGAGCCTTAACTGGAAGTTAGGAAAACCGGCATCATTACAAGGCCTGTCAACAGTACATTAATAAAAGTTATTTCTTCATTAGGTAAAAAGTGAGATCTGATGGTGCTTTTTATAGAAGGTGCTGACACTGTTACAGGGAGCTGCAGAGCTTTGCTAAGGGAACTGGTACCTTTGTGCTGAGTGGTAGCAAGAGAGTGATCTGCAGTAATATATTCAAGCCCATAACATTTCCTAATTTGAACATATTTTATTTAGTGCTTCAGGCTGAGCCATGGTTGCACTGTGTAAAGCATAATGGAATGCATGGCCAAAGTGGTTCTGTCAAAATTGAGGCAGAGGAGAAAACAATAGTAAAATTAAGGGTGTCAACCAAAGCTTGCTTAGTTTCCTGGTCCTTCTTGAATGAGAAATATGAGGAAACTGTTAGGTTCCCCAAATAAACTCCTTGGGTGATATCCATCTGTTGCTCATTAGTTTTATCTCAGTGAAGTCAAGAGGATCAAGTGTACTGGTCCTCTGTAGGCAGTGTCTCTCCCCCTCAAGCCAGAGTTGAGCTCTGCTCTTCGTCCTGGCAAATTCATGAGCAAATGGCTGTGGAGAGGTTTGTGAGAGCTGTTATTTCCTTCCAGTTCTATTAAGAGAAAACTGGTAAGCCCATGACAGGAACATCTCTTCCAAGTCCTGTGTTTTCCCACCTCTGCAGGCTGAGTCAGGAGTCAGAGTAGGTCATAGCAGAGAGTTATTGGAAGGGACAAAAGAGCTGATGAAAAAACACTGCTCAGTTGAGCAAGCAGGATTAGCGTGACAAGGTGAACACTGTTAGCAAAAAAAAAACCATTCTTCTTGTTAGTGTGAAACTGTGCTTTCTCACACCTGCACTATGCCCTCCTGACACATAGTCCTCAGTTAAGCATGTCCCAAAAGCATGACTGACAGTCCCCATGTCAGTCTTTTGGGGTGAATAGACGCACTACTCTGAACCTCTTGGCGTTTGTGTGTGTGGCAATGACACATAGGAGGACTTCAGGGGAAGTCCTGGGGCTGATGAGTAACCTATGAATATGGGCAGTCAGAAGAGAAGCATGGCCACTGCTCTGCTGGCAGGCTGGGGGAACAGAGAGGTCATTTTAGGATTACTTAATTATAAGTGTTGTTAAATCTTGCCTATTTGCAGGAGGATTTTTTGAGAGTAGGAACCTTGTTCATAGATACAGCAGGTCATGTTTTCAGTGGGTCATCCGACAGCACAGGAGGTTTGAGCTTTTCAGAAGTGCTGGTTGCTGCACTTGGCTTTGTGCTCCCTGTTCTCATCTGCCACCAGCTACCTTCTGTAAATCTAATGTTTATCATGTCAGTGCCAGTGCTGGGATGCTTTAGCAACTTTCTCTCAGTACCCAAGATCTAAACAATAATAGTGTTATTATTTTCTCTCTTGAAAGTTACGTGCACTGCAAGACATCTCTGGCTCTCCTGATACAAGTTAGCTCCTTATCCTTTGGCTTCATGTCTCCCTGTTGTGACTAATCTTGCAGTCTTTTGACATGTGGTTATATGCAGGATGCAACAAAAGTGGTACAGAAAATAAACTTTCAGATATTAATTCATATGTGAAAAAAAGATAGCAAAAGCTTCCATAAACATCAGCTTTCAGTTACTAGTCTGGGGGTGAATACGTGGTGGGGATCCTTACTTTTCAGATTGCTGTATTGTTTTCAACTTTTATAAATTCGTCCAGCTTTCAAGAAATGTGGTATTTACTTTATGTAGGCAAAGCTCCAAAACTTTCCGTTCACTCCAAGGAACACATAAGAACCCACAAGGCTTTATTCATCTTGTCAAAAACCCGAAGACAGGAGACTTTAAGGAAAAGAGAACAGATAATTGTGAAAAATATAGCTTGGGTAACTCCCTGCTCAGTGCAATGACATGGGGTAATTAAACATGCTGTTTCCCTATAAAATAAGTGCCAGATAGATGTATTGTTCAGGAATTCAATGCACGGATGCTGGAATAAAATCTATCCATTTTGAAGTGAAACAAAAAGGGCAGTTATTTCACACGACCCTGGAAAGATTTTGTTTGGGTTTTTTCCCAAACTGTTATGTTTCAGCATACACCTTGTTAAAACTTGTGTGTGTAGTGGGAAAACTAATCTATCATTTCAACCCCCAAACTTCCAGAGTTTTCAGCCTAAAAATAGCATCAAGATACTTCTCATGCACACCAGAACACTTACATTTCAGTCTAATTCTTGTCTGTTAATGGGCTTTAATATTTTCATATATGGCAAAAGCTGCAATTTCTTTTCAAAAGAGAGGAATTGGTTCAGCCGTTAGTGATTACAGCAGGGATCTCCAGATATTGTGGTTTTCAGTTCAGTAAGGAAATCCAATTTTCTGGCAGTTTAGCCACTGCACATCAGTTGCTATTGCAGAACAGTCCAATTGCTAATACTGCATCACACAACTCTGTGTCACATAAAGTTACTTTTTAATAGAACTGTAGAAGCATGTCTGGCTGTTTTCTTAGAAAAGATGTGTAGATCACAAGTAGGAGTTCAGGACATGTAAAGAATTATTAGAAAATAATGAGATTATCGCTAATGAGATAAGCCTGAAATTATCTCCCTTGCCCATCCTTTGCTATTGGAAAACCACAAAACAAAAATTAATGTGTTTGCTCTTAGCTCCTGTTTTTCTGATGTGGCTGTTTATGCTGAAACACAAACCAGTCCTTGAATTAAAGGTAGTTAGTGCATCCCATTGGGTCTCCTGTTGAGTTTGACCTGACTCTCACTTCTTCAGTCCTGGACCAGCCCCACGATGCTTGCCCCAGCAGACTGAGAACTTGGGAATCACACACATCACCTGGGCTCCTTTCATATAATTAGGACACAATATGAAAGTGTCTCCAGTGAAGTCCTAATGAGATGAAAAATAGAACCTGCAAGATGGATTACAGCAGTTAATAATGAAACAGCCATGGGGTGTCTTCTCTTTGATGGGGAGAGAACCATTACATACACTTCAGTTTAGGTATTTCTGTGGCACACATAAGATCATGTTGCAGAAATTTCTGACTGGATTTTGCTCCCTGACCTCCCAGTACTTCCCAATGGTTGTGGGTGCTCCTTTACTACACACGAACCATGGTTACTTTTGGAAAATGGAAAAAGTGTGTCCCCTGTTCTGTGTGTTCCCACATGAGCAGTTAGTAATTGCTATTCTGTTGCACTTATTGCACCCCAGTGCACTTGGTTGTCCCATGCAGTACAGCCATTGCTAGTCCTGGCACAGCTCAACAGCTTTGAAATCTTGGATGCCCTGCAAAATGATATTCCAGGCTGTGAAGTTCCGTAAAGGGGTGAAGCCTAGGAGCCAGACCAGCTGGGAACCCATTAGCAAATATCATCCTGAGGAACCAGTAGGTGGTTTCTGGTGGAGATTATTATCTTTTGTATTGGAAGGTTGTAAATTAAACATGCAAATTCAATGTTGCTATGTACAAGAAAGCACAAATACAGTCTATTACATGAGTTTTGAGCAAAGATCTCTTGTTCACTAGCTCAAGAAAACATTGAAGTAAACATTTAGGAAAGTGATGGACTGTGGCCCATGATGATAAGGGGCTGGATTTAGTGACCATGGAGGTATCTCTACTGTTCTGTTTTCTGAGCATTTTTCCATGTTCATTTTTCACATGGAACATGCAGCTAAGAGCACAGAAGAATGTGGCACATCCCCAGCTACAGCTAAATCCTCTAAGGACACTTTTTCATGCAGTTGAGACTTGCTGACAATTACAGCTATAGACTATAGTAACCAAGGACGTGGCCTGTTACGCTCTGTTGAGTTTTTTTTCTCATCCCTTCATAAGGCATGTGCAGCTTTGGTGGGCAGAGGTTTCTCACATCCCCAGGATACAGCGCTGTACGCTCCCTGAAAACACATTACAGCTCTGTGGGTGCTCTGAAACTTCTTGAGGTCATGTAGGAAACCAGTGACCAAGAGATCATCGGCAGTTACAGCTTCCAGATTTATATCAACCTGTTGATTTCAGCCTTTTTTGAGGCCTGCATGTCCTGGGGAGCACATCACACACACAGCTGGGATCACCTTGTTCCAAGGTGCCAGTTATTGTGACCAGAGCAGCAGTTGCTGCTCCTGGCTGTGTCCCTGCACATTGACTCCAGTCCTCAATCCACCTTGTCCATGCTGAGCACCCCTGATGAACAAGCCCCAGCTCTCCACTGCCGCAGGAGCGGGAGCCGAGGCAGGCCATGGGAAGTGTTGCACAACCAGTATAATTTGACCGCATGCTGAATAAATACACTTTTGAGAACTCTTTTGAAGAGATGTTGCCTAATTAATCCTGCAGGGGGTATAATATGTATATTTTTGCAATCCAGTTTTAGCATCATGCAATTAGCTTTTATGGCCTAGGGATTCTGATTTAAGACATTCTTTAGTTACTAATGGTAATCTGTTTTAATTAGAAATGCAAATGTATTTTAGATCCAAATGTGTCTGAGTGGTACAATGTAAAATGATGATTCACGGTGAATACAATTGAAGTGCCTCAAGTCTGGTGTTCTTTGTACCTTCTGCAGTTTGAACTCTGAGGATCAACACAATGTTCAAACGTCGCTCTCAGCTGAAGCATGTGGAGGCTGAATAGGTTTCTTTAGGAAATGGAATAAATATTAATCAACAGGGATTCTTTCTAGGACAGCAGAAGGAAAATCATAGCTTTAGGCAAGAAGGAGGGAAATGCTTTTAATGTTAGCAGTTAACTTCAGCTGCACAGTAGCAGAGCATGGCTCCTGCCAGGGCGTAGGTGCTGAGCTGAGAGCAGCATCTTAGTTGACTTTCTGTTAGTATCAGAGAAATTACCCAGGTTTGAACATTCCTGACTGCTCATGGCAGGGCAGTAGCTGCTCAGAGCTGTAAAATTTCATCTGTCAGTGTGTCTAAGACAAGCCTACAGCAAGGCAAGCTCCAGACAAACATCCAAAGGCTGATGTTTGCTGAGTATTCACTGTAGTCACTTGTCCTGGAGATACTAAACTATCAGGCAGGTGATGTCTGTGATCAGACATCTTAAAATGCAGTAACAGGTCGCCTGTGTTGGACAAAGCCTTTCTAGAATCAAAGAGCCTCTGTTACTAGACTAATCCTTGCTGTTGTGTGCAGATAAGTGTTTCTTTTTCCTGATTCCTTTGAAAGATGGGGCCAGAAGAAAGCAAGCACTCGGCAATAGTGAAGATGGCTTTTGTAACGAAAGTTTATCAGACACATTGCTTGGTAGAGCATTTTTACAGCTGTTTGTGATGAGATTCAGTGATGCAGATGGGAACAAAGCAGTTTATGCAGGGCACCTCTCCACATCTCTGCTAAGCTTGTGGTAGATTTTTTTTTTTTTTCCCCCTAAGGACCTAAGGAGGCTGCTGGTAAGGAGCAATGATGTATGCCCCATAAAAGCTGTGGATGGCTCTGTGTGGCCCTCCAGAAGTCACGGTCAGTGAGTTCCTTGGGACTAGCCTCACTGGGAAGGCTGGTGTCTGGGTCAAGGCACTCCCACAACTTCAGAGGGCTGAGACCTTGGCAGGGTGCTGCAGAGCTCTCCTGTTCCCATGTAGCAGATGCTCTCTGAGACTTCAAGTTCCTGTCCATCTTTCTTGCTGACGCAGATAGAGTGTAGTAGTGATTTTGTCACCTGAAATTTGATAAACTTGTTGACTGGCATCACGGGGAAGGTTCCTCACAGAGCTGCTCGCTGCCGAGCTGTCAAACGGAAAACCAAGACGCAGATCGCGTGAGCCTGTTATATGGGACAGCAAGTGATGTTCTGGTTTTGCTACTTAAGCTGAATGAATTAAAGCTTCCCACAAGCCTAACTGATAGTCTTGAGTGTACAGTTAAAAGTCTCTGAGCTGCTTAGTCATTTCCCTGTGCTGTGTTCCAAGAGCAAAGCATCACAAGCACCAGCAGTTCTTATCTGTGTGTTTTATTTCCAAACCACTGTTTGCATTGACTTCATTCATTACTTCTTTTAATTCATCCCAACCAGTACCTTTGCTGTGAGCTTGTATTTTCCGCTGGTATTTCTGGAGGATGAGGGCGTGGAGGAAGCTGCTTTGGGCACCAGCCCCGGAGGCTGCAGCTGCAGTGTGTCTGTCGTCAAACACCCCAACCTCGTTGTTCTTGGTGGTTACGTGGTGTCCACTCCTGCCCTGCACCACTTGCAACTTATCCTTATTCCGTTCTTTTCTTTTCAGGGGCTGTCAGAGCCTGAATAATTTAAGAGTGAACAAATGAGAGACGTTCATGGAGGACTCTGTTCTTACCTAGGCACAATTTGACAAGCATGTAGATTGCCTTGGGTTTCCACTGCACCTACCACAACTTTACTAAGAGAAAAGTCCCCTTTCCTAGACATCTGTGTCACTCTTGCTTAGTAAAGTTATTCAAGATCAGCGCCTTTGGAATTGGTTGGTAAATGGACAAAGACTTTCTCTTTGCCCGGAGCTCCTCACAGCCTCCAAGTACCAAAGAGAACTCCACAGCACTAGAAAGCAAGAGACAGCTGCTGAATGTTGGAAGCTACTGCATTTGGCAAAAGAAGCTGACGCTAAGATGCACACAGTTGTGTTTGTTTGTTCTGCTTGTTTTCTGTGCTTTCCGAGCCCTCTGTGCGCCTGGAAAGTTTAATGACCGATCCCTTCTTTCTCAACATGCAGTTTTTCTTCCTATCCCAAAAAGCTTTGGGTTCTGTTCTTGCTTTTTTTATTTTTCCAATTCCAATTTTGTCACTGATACTCTTCTGTTGTTTCCGTGGAGAATTGTTTGGGTACATAGCCAGAGTTTCCTTTGAGATAGTGAGACCTAAATATGATACTCAAATACCATTGTCTTCCCTCCTCTCCCCCCTTTCGCAGAGTGGTCCACCTTGTCATAGAGGTTGTTGACTTCAAGTACACAGCAGAGTTGACCCTAGCAATGATGTCATTTAACTGAGAAATTACTTCAAAATTCTTACAGTAGCTCAATTTGGAAGCTGCTGAATGAAGCTGACCCTTGACACTTCACAAAAGAATAAGGCTTGTGTTTTACTAACAGCTGCTTGGAAACCATGTGTAATAAAGTTTGTTTTTGTGCCCAAATCCAGGATAAAAGATGGCATTCGCCGACTCTGGTACCCTTACGCTCCCAGAAGAGCAGAACTGCTTTGATCAAAGTTAAAAAGTCTGCTTCTATGTGGGTGTCTAAGCATTTCACAGTTCCTTATGCTAAAAGTAACAGTGTACTTGCAAAGGCCAGCAAATGCTGCTCTCGTTCAGCTTCAAACATGACATTTTCCTCCTTGTCATCCCATATAGCTTTTCATAAAGGTTCAGGGTTAAAACATTTTTTATGGAACAAGCAAAAATCTCCTATCAAAATATATCAAGGGGGATTTTTGCTTTGTGTTTGGGGCTTTGCTATTTTTGCTGCTAGCTACACTTATTCTGGAAACTTCAGGGTTGGAGATTATTTTATTTTTGTCACAGAACGAGGACAGTGTAAATACAAAATGTAAAGTAGAACTGAGAGAAGTGCTTCAACAAGTTGTTTCACTACATTGAAATAAATGTTGATTTGTTCAAAAAAAAAAAAAAGCATGCCCTTTCTGGATCTTGTTAGTCTTGACTTTTTATTTCCCTTCTTTGCTAAAGAAATGTGTGCCTCTTGACTTCAGCAGTCTGCTCTCCCAGCTGTGTGGCATTACGGGAAGGCTGCTCCGACGTGTGCTCCCAGCAGATGTGCTGGACTTGCTGTCACTGTGGGCTGGGCTGGCCCGGAACATGTGCTGGGCACAGACTCGAGGCAAGAGAATGGGTGAATGAAATCAAGTGTGCACAGATACTGTATCTGGCCTCCAACTCTGCTGTGTAGAGAAACTGCTTTCTTTCTGAGCTTTTCCACAACCTTCTATTCAGTAAAAGCCTGTTCTAAAAAGATGTTGCTTCAGGGTTCCCTTGAAGGTGTGTTACTGCCTGGCCATGATTCCTGTCTCACAGTATTTTAGGAGAGGAGCTGGCTAGGAGTATCTCACCAACAGGTTGGTGGATTCACTCTGAATATTTGTTCTCTTATTATTCCTCTTGTGAATTCACAGCAGCTTATGTGGGAGCTCAGATGGGGCTCTGAAGCAGGATGAGTTAGGCTGACACATGGAGACAAAAAGGCTCTAAACTACAGTCAGAGAAGTTGTAGATACACATAAGAGTTGTAAGCTGTTCTGTGGAAGAACATTTCAGAGCAGGACATGCAGAGGGAGGGGACTGCAGGTGTTTTAGCTGCACTTCAAGTGCTTGGTGCCACGGGCCTGAGTTGAACATTTTCCTAAGGGTTTCTTTGGAGGCACAAAGACATGTTCTGCCTTCGTGTGCAGCAGCTTCTGAGTTAAATTCTCATCTGTAGGAAACAAGACGCTGCCCTATATTCACCTGAGGACTCATCTTGCTCTTTTCCCCTTGCCCTCCCTACGCTCACCTCTGATAAAAGCTTGGATCCACATGAAACAGCAGATACAGTAGAGAACTTCTGCATTTATTCCTCTCGCTAGGCACTCTTGGACAGTACTGAAGACATGTTTTATTTCAGCAGGCTCTCTCTGTGCCTTCCCCTTGTGCTGTTTCTCTCCCTGGAGACCCAGCTCACTCATTCAGCACGCTCTCAGGATTTCAGTAACTTTTCTTGCAAAGTCTCTGGGGACCATGCGCCTCTGTGCTGTTTCCCCAGGCTTTTGGTTTTATCTCACTCTTTGAAACTTTCCCAGAACTGCAGTGACTTTTCTCTGACCTCCAGGAACTGCAGCTCTTGAGCCCTGACACTCCGACTGGCACAACCAGGACCTGGACACTACTTTGGGATGTCAGCTTTCCCAGCACATATTGGATGGAAGCTGCATCTGAGCAACACCAGCTAAAAATAAAAGCTATCCAACCGAAGCTAATGGCAGGTTGCCACAAGTTATTGCTCATTAAAGTGAATTGACATATGCTTAACTTCAGCTAATCATTCCCCACTGCGAGATCGGCCTGGTATGAAGCGCACTCAAATGTGGGAAGGGGATTCACAATAACTAAATTTAGCTGAGGGTATAATTTCCTCAGACTCCCTCTGTAGTTAATGGAAAGAGAGAGGCTCCTACGGGGTGTGTCCCACTCTGCATCGCCCTTGGGCAGAGCGTGCACAGCTCCTTGACTGCCGAGAGCAGGAGGTGAAGCTGCTGCCTGCCACAGAAATGAGTGGCTCCGAGTGACAGTGTTTACTCACCCCAGCTGGGCGAGTGCTTGTTTTCCTCACATTAGGTTTCAACCTGGAAGTAATGATCAGAAAGCTGAATATTGAAGCCAACAGATTGGTGACTGTTTCCCAAAGGCAAAACCCATATGCAAAATCCCTCTGGAGCATCCCTTGCTTTGCAGTGTGGTTAAAGGGAATTCTGTGGATCATTCTCTATCTCAAAGCAGCTCTTCTTTCGTATTTCCAAGAAATGCCAGCTATTCAATAGCAAAACAGGGTGTTCTGAATGTTATGTGATTAATTTAGATTCTAGTACTTTTTTTCCCTTGTTCTTTTTGGAAGTTAGTCCTGTTTGCATGTTTGGCAGTGAAACAGAAAGATTTTGAGGTTTCACGTTACAGTGATCAGAAAGTTTGTCCAATATGTCTGCTGCTTTCTCTATTGGACTATAAACTTTTTTCTAAAATATTTAACTCCATAGCATTATTCTTGAGTTTGGACAGAAGTAATTTCATCCATGTAAATGGATTTGTGAGAATCCTGCCAGATTGATTTGTACCTTTTGATGTTACTTCCAGTTTGAAGCTTCAAATTATACTCCCAAGACCCAAACAGAAAACTCAGTTGAACCTTTTCAATTTGCTCATTTCCAGGAGGTCGTGAAGTTATGAAGAGCATTTGAATCTCAGAACAAAATTTGCATTAAGATTTCGATGGCGTAGTTTGAACTTGTCTTTACCCTCTGGTGTGCAACTCTCTCCTCCATGGTCCCATCTCATTTTTAACTTGAGCGGGAGCACGGGGCAGGTCTGTGGTGGGACACGTGTGGAGCTGCTGAGCAGAGCTGGGAGCAGATGGGGAGCTGTGGAATTCTCCAGGGCACATTTTGCAATTCCATTGCGGAAGCTTAATGTACTTCTAATCTAAAGGGCTTTTCAAGCCAGTTGTCCTCTGTCTTTGTCTGACTTGGGCACTGAAAGTATCATTGTGTTCACTTACGTTCTTCACTAGAGCCTTTTTCAGAGGCAGTGTCTGAGGAGGCTACTTATCCGTTGACATTAGAAGTTGTAAGATAGATTATTTACATTGTTAAAACCTAGTGTTTTCCCTAGAGGAAAAGCTGTAAAGTGACTTTGTATTATCCAAATGTTGTTGCCTCCCAAACTTTTGCAAATCCATGCCAGGTTTTACAGGCAGAATGGGCTCTAACACTAAAACCCAGACCGGTACTGTCATCTGCCTAAGCCACAAAGTTTTGTAACCCTGACTCCTGCCAATAAAAATGTTTCGCTGAGCATGTTTTGGACATTTAATACAAAAGCACAGAAGAGACCAAAGGAGCAGTGTTCGTACCTCATTGTGCCATCTTTGCATCCATCAGGTAGAACTTAAGTCCTGAATCCCTCAAGCAGATCCAAGGGGGTTCTCAAAGCAGCATTTCCCAAGGGAGAGTATAAAGCTTCAAGAGGCTGAGAACTGTGAACTGGAACCTACAGCCTGTATGATCACAGAGGTGCTCTTGGAAAGGGCAGGAGAGGGTACATTGTGATGGTTTAGATGATTCTTGTTTGTTTAGTGTGAAATACTAACACAAAGGCTTTGTTTGTACATAGGATGAGTCTAGATGATTTCTGCTTTCCAAGATTTTTTTGGTGTGGAGATTCCCGTTCTTTAGGAAACTTACTTGAGTAAAGACTGTTAGTCTTTTACACACATCTGATTAAATTCTGTCTTTGTCACAAATGTTACTTTACAGGAGTCACTAAATGTGGAAAATGGGCTCTCTTGAGCACAGCAGAGCTAATTTATGTGCTCATCAGTCAGATTGTCATTATTGGCTTTCATTCACAAGTGGAATTATCTCTGGAAAAAAAAAAATTGTTGATTTAAACACACATGCTAGTAGGACTTCAGAGTTCCCATTCTGGCTCATTTTCTTTGACTTCTGTGGAAAAATCCTTTTCTCTCAGGCTGTGTTTCTGGGCTGTAAATGGAGCCATAGATAAATCAGAAGAGGATTCCTCTCACTTAAGCAAGACTGTGCCTTGCTCTAGTCTCCTGTTTCTCTAGCTATATTCTATATCATATTCTGGTTATGGACACATATTTCTTTCGTATCATATATGATCTGTCATTATTATGTATCAAATAGAGAAGCCTGATGTTTTCTTTGGAATTGCTCTGAGAAGCCTTTCCCTTTCCGTGTTAGAGATTTGAGGTCCCGCAAAGGAGTCTTGTGCTGCCTGAGCCTGATCAGGCAAACCTCCCCTCCCACATATGCCGTGGGGAACAGGGAGGTAAAAATAAAATGCCTTGTATTTATGTTCCAACAGTAATTCCTACTGACTCAAATGAGAATGTTACTGTCCCTCTTAAACCAGATCTATGAGATTTTCATTTTTCTTTTCACCCAAGGTTACAGAGAACTCGAACCTTGTATTTTTCAAGTACAAGAGCTGTGCTTTTACAGATGTCTGTTCATTTGACCAACAACAACAAACATTTCATGGCTGCAGCAGTGCAAAAGCTCTGAATGTTAAAGCCCTTTGGGCTGGCTGAGTATCTCTCACAGTCCTCTTGCCAGACATTTCTTGGAGGTTTTCTTAGGAGTGTTTTGGAAACCATCATTTCTTCTGTCTGAATGAATGGTTTGGCCAGGAAATCAATCTAGCCACATGAGTCTGCTGACCTCCCTACACCCATTTTGCTTCACCAAATATCTTTTTTTAGATGTGTGTCCTGGGACATTGGTGGGTGGACGGCTCCTCAGGGCAGACCCACTGCAGTGTGGGGACAGCCGCTGCTCTGCTGGTCTTTGCGGGCAGCAGCAGCTGCCTCAGTTATCACGAGATGATCTGCTGCATCTTTTCCAAAAGCTCTCTGGCTTTTCTTAAGCAAACTGTGTTTCTAAAGAGCTCTACTAATGCAGTTTGCAAAGCACATATGTGCTGGTGCTTTGCAAGGAGAGCATGGTAACGTGTCCTCCTCTTCCACTCGATCCACCTGGTGTCTGGGTCTCGGGGCAGTATCAAGTGTCATGATTAATGTGTTTGTAGCCATATATATGCTGCAGAAGCAGAGCTCACACAGCTTAGGAGGTTGTCTGCAGGGTCTTTACTGGCAGATTTTTTTGTGTTTCATGGTTCTTTCCTCTCATTTTGTGAGCTCTGCTCTTCCTTGAGCTCCAGTCCTGCCTCTGCAACCACGTCGATGTGACCTGCTTTATGTGCAAAGGAAATCATCCTCAGCAGGGCTGGCAAACAGCAAATGTGACTTGCTCACAAATGTATCCAAACTGGCAGCTCCTTTGAAAAAGGAAAAAAGATTATAAATATTGTGTGTGGACTTGGTGTGGCTTTTGGATAACACGTGTTTCATAGTGGTGGAAATTGGGATGATGAGATGGGAGTGCTTCGTACAAATGTGGGCAGAGGTAAGTCACCCAATGTCAAAGGGCTCTCTTGGTGGCTGGGGAGCAGGGAGATTCATGCCAGCCTTCCTCTCCCTCATCCCTGCCTATTCCCCAGCCAACAGAGTGCCTTACCAGGCAAGATAAGGCCATGTTTCCAGTCTTGGGCTGCATGGGTCAGACAAAGTGTGGGCTCTGTCCCTGATGCCTTACAGTGCTCAGCCAGGGTGGTTCAGCAAACAAGGAGAAAGTAGGGGACTTCATATCTGACAGGGTTGCATGGCATGACCAGCACTTAGCAACCCCTTGGTAAACAGCCTTTTTCATCACCAAAGGCATGACCTTGAGTGGGAAAATCCAGACACTTTTTCAGGTGGGATCATTGCATGGTCTAACAGCCTCCCTGTGGAAACCTGTGGGTTGGCTTTTATCATGGCTGGTGGCTCTGGAGTCCTGATGTTCAGTCTGCAGAGGGTTCCTGGCTCTGGGTATCAAAATTTTTGCAGGCAGGCAGGGTGGACTGTGGGCCAGTTTGGGACTGGGACTGTTCCTGCCCACATGCTGCCTTCCAGGGAATGACGGGATGACTGACTGTGGCTCCCCCAGGACAGCAGAGCAGAGTGTGCCATGGCACGAGAGGTGCTGTGTGTCTGTCCATGCCCAGCTGTGGCTCTGCTGCTGGGGAAGGGAGAGGGAGGCAGCAAGGCTGGGGCCTGGCCCTGCTGGTAAAACCAGGGGTGTTTCCTGCTGGAAAGGGAGGTCCCTGCCCCTTCACAGGCATCAGGATTCCTGGATTTGGCCCTGCCTTGAACTTGCCGGGCTGAGATAGGATCGCCATCTCAGTAACAAATCCTTGGGGTTGTCTCAGACTTCCTTAGCCTCCTGTCAGCTCCCTTCCCTTACCCAAAGTTAAAGTGGCAAAGTGCTGTTGAGTGGAGATGAGGGTTGGACTGCGTTACTTACAAGCTTCAGTGAAAACCTCTCTACATCAGCTGAGATGTGGTGAGATCAGCTCATCCTTGGTTCTCCTCAACCTCCCACTGAGCCCAGTCCCCAGCAAAGGCAGCGAGTCCATGGTATGGCTGCTCCCCCCAAATGATCCCTGGGGGGTGGCAGCCCCACAGAGCAAGCGTTTCTCCTTCTGAATGCAGCCCAGCTCCCTTTGCTGCAGTAATTCCCAAAGTTAATCCTCCTGCAGCAGCAAGAGGAGCACGAGCACCTGAGGCCGTCCTCTCAGCAAAGCCCCTTGGCCAGGAGCCCTCAAGCTTCCCCCACCCATGGGGCTTTCAGTGTGGCCAGGGGCGCGAGGGCACTTGGAAAATCAAACCCACCATCATGAAACCCTGAATTTTGCTGACGCAAGGCGCACTGATAAACTCACAGAGCATCACGTGGAGCCTGCGAGGGAGAACTATCCAAAGCCTATTGAGTGGAAGATAAGCTGGCCGCTGACAAACATTATCTTGCACTAGTTGATTTAGCGCTACTTCATGTACAGCAGCAAGAGCTGGCTAAACCCAGACCTTTTTGAGATAAGATTGCTACTTTGGCCTTACGGAGGAATGCCAGAAAATCCCCAGCGGCTCCACCTGGGATCAGCTCCACCTGGAATCTGTCCTCCTCCCAGTTCCTCTTGCACTAACTTCTGTTGTCAAAAAATAGATGGCTGAGATTTTCTTCGTGTCTTCGAAATGAACTCTGACTTTCTCTAGCTTGTTAAAATTATTTCTGTATGTTCTAAACGTCTTAACTTTTGACCTCAGGTATGTAATAAATTATTGGTTCAACTTCTGACTGATGCTGTGTATGGTTATAAAACGTTCTGACTCTCGTGGTCTGCATTGTGCAAGATGGCAGACAAGGCAGGATGCAATCTCTGCCCAGAGGGGGTGTGAGCTCTGCATGCAGGTAGCAGGAACTGGCCTCTAAAACAATACAGGTAATGATTCTCTAGGAGAGTAGCTATCCCTCAGTGTGTGTGCAACCCAGTATCTCTAATGATATTTATTGCTGAACTGAGAATATCTGGATGCACCAGTCTATTTTCCTGTGTTGTAACTTAGGTTTTAAGTTTCTGCTGGGACAGATAAAAGATTCAGAGATAACAATGTAAATGTCAGCTGGCTGCTTTCTTATGTACTGCTTGAGATGTTTCTTACAGGAGTGTAACAATGTCAGAGTTTTGTAAAAAAATCTTCATCTTAAACTGTGTGGGATTGAACATCTCAGTCCCTGATAGCTCCTGGGGAGGGAGTTGCCTTGCCATAGTTTCAGAAAGTTGAAAGCAGGGCACTTGTTCCTGAAGGGCAATTGGGAAATCTTTGAGCAACTTGTTTGTTTTGGTTTTAAAGCCTTACTGACATTGGCACGTCTTTGGTCTGTTGCATTTGGGGGAGGTAAGGAAGGTTGCAGCCCTTTCTAAGGTGCCAGTCTGAACATGTGTATCAGTAACTGAGGTTGGGTGCAGCTCAGCAGAACCTCCTGCTTCCATATAATGAAACTGTTCTTTAGTTTTAAGCCTGTGTCATACCTCCTTATTGAGAATTTCCTTTGGTTTGAGCAGTTTGTCATTTTTTGTAATTGGTCATTCCAGTTTCTTAGTTCTAGGGAATGTATGAACTCTTCTGACAGATTGCTTTCAGAGGCAAAGGAGATAATTTTAAGGTGCTTCAAAAGTTAATAAGTAGTCTAACTAAATCATGTCATTGGGGTCTGGAAACAGCTGAGAAACAATTATGAAATTGGAACCTGACAACATGTTGTCAGGTGGATGTCAGGTCTCCTGTAGTAATCTGCTTTTCGTGCTCATTTTCTTCCTGGCAATTCACAATGAAACTGTGGGAAGAAGCTGAGAAATTTAGCACTTAGCATGAAAATCAGGCTTTCATAAAAAAAAAAAAACCTGAATAAAAACCTGCATAAAAAAACTTTGCTGTCTGCAGTCTTTCATAAGGACAGATAGCGTGGTAGGAAATGAGAGAGGTGTGTGAGATTGTGGGAAATGCCCATGGCAGGGCATATTCCCGTCTCTGGTGTGCAATAAAGTTTGCATAAAGTCCATAGGTCACGAAGCCTGTCCCCAAGGCAAGCTGTATTCTCATGCTTTGCGCTGCCGAGCGCCTGCCATGCCCCGGGGAGCAGAGGGGTGCTGGAATGAGCTCTCATCTGCGCCGTTTTCTTGCAGATGCATATTCGGTCTCTTCCAATGACAACGGGGGCAAGTCTGACTCAGTGGCCAACTTACAGCCTCAGCCATCCCTCAACTCCATCCAGAGCTCTCCGGGCCCCAAGCGCTCAACCAACACCCTGAAGAAATGGTTGACCAGTCCCGTGCGCCGCCTGAACAGCGGGAAGACCGAGAGCCACATCAAGAAACAAAAGAAGGTGCGGGATGGCAGGAAGAGCTTTGACCTCGGCTCACCAAAGACTGGAGATGAAACCACTCCTCAAGGAGACAGCGCAGATGAGGTGTGTGCTGGTGTTTGGTGGTGTTTGTTGCGGGAAAGACTGTGCATCTCGGATAGTCTCCTCCCTGGGGTGTGAGTCATGCTTGAGTAAATTCAGTTCCCTCAGGGTCTGGAGGGAGCAGCGAATCATACATAAAATTACATTGTTTGAAGCTGTGTTGCAAACAGCTTTGTCATCCAAAGAGCAATGGAATGTAAAGGGAACAGCTTTTCAGAGTTTGCATATATTATTGTCCTTTGACTAGGTTTTTTAAATAGCCTATTAGGAAGCTGCCAAGGATAGAAATGAAGTTATTCTTGATCAGCTGTTATCACTTTTTGCTGAGGTTCATGTCACCTTTATGCTGCCGTGGCAGTGTAAATGCTTAATGAAAGACAATACTCAGAGAAATAGCCGTGTTTCTGTTAAATCTGCTATGTAGTTGTACATGCAGTTTTTCTGCAGGCATATTCTCCACCAGAATGGCATTTTCCTGATGAAGTGAATGAGGAATTAAAAGCTGAAAATGCAGAAGATACTAACTGAACATAAATAGAGGAACACATTTTGGAAACTGTACATTGAACAGTTCTTACTTAAATGAAAAAAACTACCATTCTGTCAGCACACAGATGTAGCTGTCTTAGCTGAATGAATGACCTATAAACTGTATTTCTGTAAGCTTTAGAATGCACCAGGATTAACCAGGAAAACCTTATGTCTTTATTGCTTCTCTTCCATTACCTGCAATTCCCACCATCCAACACAATGTTGAGCTGAAAAGATGAAAGAAACCTGTCCCTGCTTCTAATTCTATTTAACTTTTCTTCAGAAGAGCAAGAAAGGTTGGGGAGAAGATGAACCGGATGAAGAGTCTCACACACCTCTTCCTCCTCCTATGAAGATTTTTGACAATGATCCAACCCAAGATGAGATGGTAAGGCCTCTCCTACTATATAATTTCTGTTTAAGGGCATTTCTCACATAGCTATATCACAGTGGTTTCATAGTGGTCTTCTAGTATCCAGGGCCTAGACTTGTGATTATAAGAGTCTCCTATATGCAAATCATTGTCTAATACCTTTCTCCAAGTGGATTTACAAACAGTGCTGGATAAGCAATTTTGCCCTGGCATCCCATTTCATGGCAGGTCGAGGGTGTGCCCATGTTGTGTGTGGTCAGAAACTCCCTTCAGATCGATAATGCGTGTTTTCTACATCTGTCTGAAAAGTGCTGTTGGTGTCTGACTGTAGCAGCAGAAATGGTGTGCAGTGGCACCATGCTGGTGGTGGTAGTTCTCTGACATTAAGTCAGAATTTTCTGTGGTAGTTGGCCCTGTGGCTTGCAGAGTCCTTCGTTGCTCTGCTGGATTTGGGGTGAGAGCCCGTGAATATGGCTGTGACATGGGTTTGCATTCACAGCCAGTCCTGTCTGCACATGTCCTCCCCACCCTTTCCTGGTGCTGTTGTCTCCCTTGTAGAAAACCATCCTCCTGTTTTGCAGTTTCCTGCTCTCCTGCTGGCATCCATTTTTAGCGCTGCCACTTCTCTACCGCTGTCCTCTGATTGTAATTGCTCCAGGCAAAGAGGCAAGGATAGGGGAGATTAATAAATTGTCAGGAAAGAAAAACCAAAACAACCCAGAATGTTCTTGGGGAAGGTTCAGGCAGAAGTTTGGAAATACAGAGAGAGGAGGATGTAAATATTTCTGGGACTCAAGGAGCAGAGTGATGGAGTAAAGGATTTGGGGGCTTGCTGCTAATCTGTCAGGAAATGTTATGACATTGCGGTGGCAGCAGGAGCAGAAGGAAGCAGCTGGAGCTGTGGACTCCTGCCCTCGCAGTGCTGTGTGTGCTGCTGCCTGTCTGGCGAGGGGCAGAGGCGAAAGGTCGGCGGAGCAGAGCCCTGGTGGATCCATGCCCAGCACAATAGCAATTGCTCCTGGCTTGCTCCCCGTGGTGTTTAGCTAAATGTTTGGGGCTTAGTTTGCTTTTTGGTTTGGGGGAGATGGTTTTATTTTGTTTTCTTTTAAAGAAAAACAAAACTGCTGTAGCTCGGGTCACTATTTTTGGTGTCCAGCATGCCATGTGATTTCAGTATTTCTTAAATACATTTCTGACAGAATAAACGTTGTGGAACTAAGCTGTTTTCTGCTTCAGATATCTGAGCTTTACAGAGTGTTTTGGCATCCTGTTTCTTCACCCACTCCTAAAACAGAAGACTAAATAGAGCAAGATGCATCTGAAACCCTTTTTTTCCCTCAGTTTTTCTTGCCCTACTCAACCTTTTGTCATGGGGGTAAAAAGCTAAAGCTCTAGGGTCCTGAATTTCCTGGCACAGAAGCACCATATTAGCAATGTTTGAGCCACACTGGAGCTGAAAGCTCTTTAATGGTGTTAATTTGGGCACAGTGCCCTGCTCAAGTCCTACCTCTGCTTACAGGCAGGGGCTTAGGCTGGACCAGCAGCAGCAGCGTGGGTCAGTAGCTGTGGTAGGTAGGTAGGAGATGTCTGGGAGGTGACACTTTTCCCTGAGTCCAGTTATGCCTTACTGCTCCTGGAGGCTCTCATAAAGACAAATTGCAAGATCTCTTCATATTGGAAATTCATAATTTGCTCCTGGGAAATAGAAATACCATATTTCAATTTGCCCCACTCAAACCAGACTCTTGTCAATCACAAAAGTTTTATTTAACCCTGGAAGTCTTGTAGGCAGCAAATGTTTTCATGCTTCCTTCAAGATCCTGCAGTTATTTACTTTTCAGAAATATTGAGCAATTTCAGTTAAAATGAGTGGGAGCATCAACTGCTTACTGCTTCCAAGAATTAGACTCCTCCTGCTAGAATGGTTATATTTGGCAGCCATCATTGATATATTTGTTCAGTATCTCTTCAAAGTCCTTATTTTCAGTCTTTTTTTTTTTTCCTAGACAAGTCTGTCTGCACTGCAGGTGAAACAGGCAGGCTGAGCTTTTACATTAGTATGAGATTCCTGCATTACCAGCCTAATTCCTCAATTACCAGCCTGATTACCTGTAGTTTTTGTTGTTGTTATAATTAGAACTGTTGATTAGATGTATTATTTGTGAAAGACAAGTTGATGAGTAGCAGTGTGTTCATGTTTCTGTTCTGTCACAAGGCTTCTGGTTAGGATTAATCTCCTTTGCTTTTTTTTCTTTTCCTGGGGATGTGTCACTCAACAGGAGCAACCTCCCCAAAGGGCTGCTGAAAGCCAGCTGCCTAATTCCTTCCATCACATTTCCACATCTCCTTCCCCAGCACTATTTAATCTCAGATGTTCATTGTTCATTGGCACCTGTACAGTGACTTCACTGAAATAGCTGCCCTTCACAAGACTTTCATTAAGCAGCTGAGAGATTAATAAACTTTTTCATAATTTATAAAAATTTAGCCATGCTTTAGTCTGTGTCAGCTTTTCAACAAAAGGAGGTTGTCCAAGGGCTTTTAGTTTTAGTCAGTGCTAAGAAGAAAGTCAGAAGAAGTGTATATACAGGTGAGCTAATAAATCCCAATTCCCATAGCTATCAAATGGGTTTGGGTGTTGAGGCTGAGGTTTCTTAGGACAACAATCAAGGGGTGATAGGGCCTTGTAGAGCAAAAACCATAAACTAAAACTGAACTCTTCTGCCCTCCTGTGCCGTGTACCCAGGAGAGATGAGACGTGTAGGGGTGTTTTGTCTCCACTGGTTGCAGACAGGGGACAGAAGAGCTACACATTTTAAATTATGGAAGTTGCATGAGTGGGAGGTATCATCGAAGTTCATTTGGAGTTGCAATTGATCTGTGGGGAAAGAATGGGGAATGATTTGTTCCCCCCTGCCTCCTTTCCCTATTGCCTGTAACTCCATGTGTACCTTGTGCTTAACTGCATTTATTAAATATGCATGTATGGGGGAGGGGGTAATTTCTTACATCTGCAGTAAGGAAATCAATTTTCTGGAGCCTGTAAGACTGTAGATGGCCTTAGAAGGAGAAACCAACTTTAAGAGTATTTTAACCTGTTTGTAGATGAACTTCAGTTCTTTGATGCTGTTCCCTGGTTCTAGCCTTGGAAGTGCTGCAGGGAGACGTGCAGCCAGAAGTGGATGGCAATTCCATGCTTGTCTGACATGGCAGCACTCGCTCTCCTGACCTGCATGTGGCCCTCTAACCCTCCCACTCCCCTTCCGTGTTCCTTCTCCTGTCTCAGAAGCTTCTTCACTGACCGCTTGGTTTCCTACTCCTTTCTCATCCTGCTAACTTGCTTTTCCTTTGCCACCTGGTGTCTTGCAGTCCTCTTCTTTGCTAGCTGCTCGACAGAGCTCCTCCGATGTCCCAACTGCTGCGGATCTTGTCAGTGCAATAGAAAAGTTGGTCAAAACTAAGCTGGTAAGTTTAGTGCTGTGAAAACCGTGTACACAACAGGCGCAATATGACTCTAAGGAAGGGCTTTAAAGGCTACCTCTTGTTCTGATTTCCTTGCTTTCTACCTTCATCTGCTCTGCTTTTATTAACCCTGTGTGCTCTGCTTCTCAATAGTGCCCAGTATTTTTCTCCCCTGTGAGATGAAGCCTACACCTCACGTTGGCTCTGCACTGCATAGTCAAAAGTGACTTCTGGAGCGGGCTTTGCAGAGCACAAGCCACTGTACTGTACACTTTCTGGGGTCTTGTTGGTATTCAAATATTTTACACAGTGGGATGTTTTGTTTGTTTTGTTTTAAAGCTTGTTCTGAGGCACAGGAGTTTTACTACCCAAAGTGAATTTGTTTGGTGTTCTGGTTTCAATGAAAAGACCCTCTAAAGAGTAGATATGCTTGAAGTACCACAGTTGTGCTTTAATTTTACAAAGATTCATGTGTCACTTCTAATCTGCCTTGTCAACTCTTTCTTACAGGGAGTGGAATAAGTAGTAAAAATGCTCTGGGATTAATTTGTTCAAAAATTTCATATTGTGCACTCTCGCTGTCTGATCCCATGTCTGCTAGACCAGGAGTAAATCCTGTTTCATATTGGCTTCTTTTAAGTTTTCCCTGAGCAGCTCAAAATGTTAATATCAAAGCAAAACCTTTTTCCACATGTCCCAGGACCTCTAAAATTAGCTAAATGCTTTCTCTGAACAAGTTTAACATAATTAACAAGCAGGGACATGATGAGCCTATAAAGGTTCATTTCCTTACATCTACTGGAATGATGAAGAGAATAAAAAAATAAAAAGAAAACCACAGTGATCATTAAATTACTGCAACTCTGAGCAAGCATCTTTATCTAGTGAATCATTTCAGAGGGTTTTGGTATTTTCTCAGTTTGAGATGTTGGTACATGAAGAGAGTCAGCGCTCATGGGGTGCATGATAAGGAGTGAGTGGTGTAAAGGAGCTCTTTGTGGCATGGGAAACCAAGAAGCCTATTCCCAGAAAATTCACTTGAAATAGTTTTATTCCATCAAGGGACTAACAAACTGGAAAGTATTTCATTAATCCAGTTAGACATATTTTCTTAATGGTATTTTATTTTCTCTCCCCTGCATGCAGTCTATTAGACTATTACAAATACCGTCCAGGGATTTTGGGAAACTTTAATTATTGAGGAATGTTACTGTGTGTCCATCTATTTCTTTTTGTGTTTTATTGTACTACAAGAATCCCCCATTCAGCTTTTGGCAGAGGAATTTTAACCATGTGTAGCCTAACAATGGTCCTGATTGAGACATCAGGATATTTCCAGGTTGATTTGAAATAATTTGGAAGAGTTTCTTTTCTCAGATCTACTGGAACGTCTTTCTCCACCTTCTAAGAAGAGGATGACAACTTCACTTTAAGGCATTTTTCGTGGGGTCCTACATCAGCCTAAAACTAATTTGGTTGTGTTTCACAAAGTCCTGCGGGAAAGTATTTCTGAATACTCTGTAGTGTTGGTTGCAGAACCAACTTGAATACTGATTCTAGAGTTCAAGGAAAATGTTTATTCTGTTGTTCTTTGGGGTTTTTTTAGACCCTCGAAGGCGGATCTTACCGAGGAGGCTTAAAAGATGCCACTGGCTGCTTAAATGAAGGAATGACGCCTTCAACTCCCCCACGAAACCTTGAAGAGGAACAAAAAGCCAAAGCAATGCGAGGCAGGATGTAAGTTGTATTACTGGTTATTTCCAAAATATGTACCCAAGGAGGACACACAGCAGCACTTCAGGAATACTTTGTAGTCAGTGAATGAGCATGGAATGGACAGTAAAACTGTGTTCTGCTTGCTTCTGGTCTTTCTTAACATGTTAAAACTTCATGAAAGTACTTACACAGGAAGTTAGTTCATCATCACTCTAAAACGTACAGCTTTTACACAAGATAGCAAATTATATATTGCTGTAAAAGTCTCTGAAGAGCTCAACAGGTATTACTGAGGTGTTTGCATTGGTAATTACTGCATTGCCAGAGGTGAAATCAGCTCTCAGAGCGGGGATATGTGGTTGACCTTGTTAGCTACCTTTGAGAAAAAGAACAGAGAATCCAACTAGGATTTTTTGAAAGAGATGATATTTTTTGCCTTCATTATTATCAAAGAAAGGGACAGGATTCAGATGCATCTGTGGTGGAAATGCCACTGAAGAGAAAGTTCTCTTTGGGAAAGCCTCATGTTCATGGTAACAGGAGAAAAAAGAAGTGGTGATGGCCCATGAAAGCTGTTTTTTAAAATTAGCTGTACACTCCCTCAAATGCAACAAAAGTAATGCTTATTCCTTCAAAGCCTATAATGATTAAAGCATTTCTTAAGTGCACATTCAGCTGAAGAACACAGAGAATTGGAGAAACAGAATCAAGAATTACATGAAAGAAGCTGAGGTAGCTGTTTTCTTTGTATCACCTCGTACACTAACAGCAGTAACTGCAACCATCTAATCCAGTGGTAGATTGAGGGGAAAAGGAACGTTGCATACAGCTCTCATGGGAGTGTGGTAAGGTGAGAAGTGGAAGAAGAGCAGCCCATTTGGGAAAGATGCCAAGTCAGGGGAGAACAAGGAGGTGGTTAAGAGTAGAAGATAAGTAGGAGCAGTGTCACAGGTCTGTGAAAGCCATCGTTTGCTCCTGCAGTTTGTTGTAGGAAGCCACAGAAGGGATACAGTGAGGGACTGGAGCAACTCCCAGTTGCAGACAAGGACATGACACTCCTGGATGTGTTTCTGAATGGGAGAAGTTTTCAACTAGGCAGCTGTCAGCCTTCCTGCAGGGAACATCTCTGCCCATGACTGTCTCCTAAAAGCTCCTCAATAGTGTCGGATCTGGAGTGCTCTGGTAGCAATTCATTAATTAGGTGACTGGCAGCTAACTGCAGATTGCATTTTTTGTGCAGAGGCTTCTGCCACTGTAAGCACAGCTACAGGAATGCTTCTGGCAGGGGGACTGGCAGCCTGTTACATACAGTTAGTAGCTGCCAGAATTCCTAAACACCAGGATGTTTAGGAGCACCTGCTAGTGGCTTTCAGCACAAGACATCTGTCTCCCCTCCAGCTCCTTTGTGTCTGTGTTCTGTGCCTCTGCAGCTTGCTGGGTTTAATTCCATAGTCATGTGAGGCAGCTGATCTCCCAGCTCGAGCTGTGACCCTCCAATCCCCACAAAACAGCAGCTGAACCCTTGCACTGGCATGGGCAGCAATGCCCTGTGTCCCTGGCAGCGCATGCATGCCAGCACTTAGCCCTGGCGTTAGGAAGCTCCTTATTCCATTCCATTCCAATGATTTCTGCATTTCTATGAGCAGTAAGACAATAGTCTGACTGAGTGTCATTGTTCAGTATAGGTCTAATGCAGAGTCACCAAGACTCAGACTCAATCAGAAGTGAGGAGGCTTTAACTTTGTTCTAGTTCCTGCCAGTTTAAATACAGCTGTGTGGTCCATACCTGCTGGTGACCAGGGCACTTTCCAAGCAACTCCCTGCCTTGCTCCCTGTTATCAGAGGAGGAGATGAGTGAACTTGAATTTTTGGTTACAGGCATCTTAAAAACCTTAAATCTGGGAGTACCTCTAAGGTGCTGCCTCAGGTAGGCTTCAGGAAATTGATAGAGATGGTCGAGGTTCATTTTCCTGCTTGGTAGGAAGAGGGGAGCTGAGGGAACAGCGGTGCTGAGTTTAAGGTAGGCAGTGGAGGTGCAGGATCCTGGTAGAGGTGTAAATTGGCAGGCATTATCTGTTCACCAGAAACGTGGTTGTTGCACTGATTTTTAATAAGCGCCCACCTGCCTGCATGTCCTGCAGCTTTATGCACTACACGTACCTGCTGCTCTGTTTTTAGAGCCGAATTTGGCCAGGTGGATCCTTGCAGTAACCTCGTAGGTGGGAGAGGTCTTCCCCATTCCCTCTGCAGCTCTCTGTGCTTGTGGGGAGCAATTCCAACAGAGGTAGTACCAGCTGGAAGCTCCCCTCCCACCCCTTCTCCCGGGCAGAGGGGAGTGTGGAGCCTGTCCCAAGGGCACGGCGGGTCAGGCAGCCCCAGGGGCAGTGCAGCACGCCCCTGCTCAGGCCACACGCTGCTGGGAAAGGGCAGCCTCTTGCCTTTTGCCCCACACGTGTTTGCTGCCGGGCACAACTTGGCAGAGCACTCCGGAGAGCACAAGCGTCTGCTGTGGCTGCTGCCAGCCCTGCCCACTGCCAAGGGGGCTGGATTTCACTCTCAGACCAACAAGTAGCTGTTTGACCTTTTTCTGCCACATGGCTGAAGTATCGCCTCTGCTTTGTCTGAGCAAGGGGATACATTGGGAGCACAGCAGGAACAGGATTTATTTTCTCAGTAGCCTCTCATAACTAAGTCTCTCCTTGCAATGCCAGTCTGGTTATTTTTTTTCCCTCCAGGTATTTTAAACCAAGTTGTTATCTTAGCACTCTTTGCCCTCAGCCCTATCACTTCAAGTGGGTCAGTCTTGTGATTGATGTGGACAGAGCAATATCAGACATGAAAGCACTCCTCTGTCTTGTTAGCCTTGTTACTGTTGTAGCAAACTTGAGCACAGATGGACGTTATTTGTCATGTGCCAAATCTATGTATTGGCGTAATTGAGACACAAACTGTCTGCAGCAACCTGCAACTTTTTGAAATGGTCCTTGAAAGAACAGTATGTGATTAGTCAGTTTGACTTACCACGGAGGGGCTTTTTTTAGCTTGCTGTTGTGTATATGCATCAAGCCTTCATTAGATGACTCCCCTACCCCGGGTATTAGCTCCAAAATCAGAGCTAAAACATTCGACACCCACACACAGATTACCTACTCTGAAAGATTAGGTTCTTAGTTATGACGGGAGAGGGAATTTGTTTTGCAAGTGTTTGCAACTTCCACATTCAAACTTAATTGAGTAATCTTGGGTGAAACCAGATGGACTGGGGCAAGAAACCCTCTCCTGCTTGCTGCAAAATGGGTCAGGACACGTCTCCATCGTTCTCAGGGGGGCTGCATAGGGGATGGGGAGAGGAGATCAGGGAGGGGTAGTTCAAGATACAGGCAGCTGTTTGTGCTACTGCTCTTGTACCATCCTGGGATGTGGGGGGGAAGAGGGATAGCAGGAATGAGTGATTAAGGAATTTGAAACTATTCTGACCTGAAATGTGACATTTTTGTCTTTTACATTCCACTGAGCTCTGAGTGATGGGTGAATCATGTTATGTGATCTGGATGATGATGGGGTTTTATGGTGAGGTCATATGTGGTGAAGGAGCAAATAGTAACATCAGGGAATATGGTCAAATACTTCTGTGTTCTGTTTTAATTTAGGTTTGTCTTAAATGAGCTGGTGCAGACTGAAAAAGACTACGTCAAAGACTTGGGAACTGTTGTGGAGGTGAGCTGAAGCAAACCCTGCTATGCAAAATGTTTTCCCACTAAAAAGCACCATGCTGACAAGTGACAACAACAAAAAATACAGCATGAGAAACAAACTGCTTTATTTTGCAGTCTGCTTCCATGGTCCCCTTCTCATGTTGACAGAAACAAGAAGAAATGCCTTTGGAAACTATTTCTGTTTCCATCTAGCAAATGTTGTATTTTAGGTTCAACTCCAGTGTGCAAAGGTTTTTCTTGGCTACTCTACTTGTGACAAACTCCTTTTGCTGTAATGCAGCCTTGGAAGCATTGGTGGAGAATAACTTATGCTCCTACCATGTATTTCATGCTTTCCTTCCCATCATATTGGGTAGTGGTAGCACACACTTGAATTTACAGCTGGACTTATGTCCTGTGTCTGAGTACCTTTCCAGAAGCTGGGGCTGGATTGAGGTCAATATGTGGCCCATGGATTATTCTTTTGCAAAAAAAGCCTCAGATAAAAGAGAGCTTGGAGATTTTTTACATTAAAGAAGTCCTTCTTTTGCATTAAAAAACAGTCTTTTTTATTTTTTTAAGCTTCAGCTTGTAAAGATCTTGCTGATCCCTGGGGATACCTGTCAGATCCAACTCAGTGCAGGGTTCAGGTTTTTTCCCAGCAAGGACTCAGAACTGGAGGCATGTGATTCACTAGTGGTATTCACTAGTCCAGGGAGAATTACCAGCCTATCTAGCAGTGATTTTCAGCAGCTTCCAAACTAGAAGACCTTTGTGTTATGTTCTGTTTACATCATGCACCACTGGCAAACCTGACAGGTCTGTCGTGCTCCAAAGGCTTGCAAAGAAACTCTCAGGAGGTGTGAGAAATCCTGTTCTTGTGACTCTTTAAACTTACTGCTTGGCTTTGTGCTCCCACAAGATACTCGTGGTGATGAATGGAAGAACTCTGTACAGAGTCTGATTTCTTCCTCTCACCAGAGAAGCCAAGAGCTTGATAAACCACTTTGTTTAACTTTATCTTAAAATTGCACTTGTCACTTCAATTACATCTAATAATGGTTTGTGTAAGTATTGCAGATACTCTAAACAAAATGTTTAAACTTTTCTTTTAAGCAAACTGTAATTTAAAGTATCTACTTGGGTTTCTGGTTTTAAATTGTACAAAAGATATTTTAAGCATTTTCAATGTAAAATATCTTGGCATTAAACTTTCACTTCTTAAAAAAAAAAAAAAAGCAATTGTGCTCCCCCTTCAAATGAACCCTTTGCTGATCACTGATCCTTAATCCTAAAGGGCTTCATGAAGAGGATGGAAGAAAAAGGAGTTTCTGAAGATATGAAAGGGAAAGACAAGATAGTATTTGGCAATATTCACCAGATCTACGACTGGCACAAAGAGTAAGTTTTTGGTTTAGTTCCTCTTTAAGCACCTTTCTAACCACTTGTCCATAGAGGATTGGTTTATATGGTGTCTGTATGTCTAAGCTGCTTTTAACTGAACATCATCAGGGCATGCAGGGCTGAACTTCCAAAGGACTTTGCCTCTCTTTAGATTGTCTCAGTTGGTTTGTAAGTGCTGCTTAATAACATCACAAATCATGGTTACCTTGAATCCTGAGATCCTGAGAAGATTCATGTGCTTTTAGCCACAGTTTCACAATACACTGTATCCTGATACAGGGCTTCATCTACCCAGCCAGAACCAGCACAAGTGCATAATTTTTTACATGAAATCATTTTCCCAGTGGAAAAAAGAACTTTGGCATGTGATAGCTTTGCACTGCCTGGCTTCATGGGAGGGTGTTTGTCGTGCTGTCTCTGATCACAGGTACACCTTTATGCTGGCTCCAGCACAGTGCCAGCAGTGCTGGTCAGTGTGACAGGAACACTGCCCACAGGACCCTGTGTCAGTTCTGTGCTGCTGATGGCTCTGCCACAACAAAGGGCTTCGCTGGGAGGTATCGCTGTGGTCCAGCCTCAGCATCATGTGGTCTATTCCCAGCATCACTCTCACAGAGTTGCTGCTTGTGAGGCATTCGCTGGATCCTCAGAAAAGCTACTGGGGCTGCCATAATTGTGTTTCTTGAGTCACAGCTGTAGGCTCAATGCATCCTGCTGGTGGCCAGTAGCAATCTGAAAAGTCATGGTTTCATTCCTGTGTCTCGTGGTTCTCAGCAGCATGAACATCTTCATATGCAGCTGATTGGATTGTGAAAGCTGACCATACCAGTGGTATTTGGCTATAAGGGTGATAAAATGCAAATTCCTTCAAGATCCTTCTCACCTGAAAGACCTGACATACTTTGGCCTAGTTGATGCTTTTGGCTCGAAGTTAGGAACTCCATTCCTTGGAATCTTACTCATACAAGTAGATTTTGAAAAGCTGCCAGAAACACAAATCCTGGGCCATTTCCCACATAACTTTATGAACAATGTCTTGCTTACGGACCATCTGGTCACCATTTCAAGTCTGCCACTCAGAAATACTCTATGGCTCCAGCTAACTAAAATTTGAGCATGCATGTGCAGACTTGAGCAATGGGCATTGGGCTGGATCTTCCTGTAGCTCTGGACATTTCCCTCACCCAAGAAACACAGTATCCTTGCCATCATGTGTCCCACAGGTGCTTATCTCACAGCATGGGCCTGTCCTTATGTTCTGACAGATGATCTTGTGAGCACAAACTAAAAAATGTCAGAAAAAGCTTCATCATGGATTAAGTTGATACCAAGAATGGAGTGATTTTACCAGTGCCATTCCTTGATTAAGTGTGAGGATAGGAGTTTTCTGTAACACATAGGAAAGGAGTCCCTATTTTTAGTTCTGTATATCTGGGTCAAGAAGTCTATTTAAATGCAGATGAATGTAGCATTTATAGAGGATTGAGTTATGGAAGCAGCTGTATCGAAGGGTAGCAATGGGGATTTTTATTTGGGACATCTGTCCAATTTGCATAATTTTTTTAGGTTCTTGGGACCAGATCATTGCAAGTATGTCCTCTCACCGCATCTAGCTACTGTAGCAAATCCATGGAGGATTTGAGACTGAAATCCAGAAGTGAAAAATAGGAATATCATGGACAGGGAGATTGTTGGGATTTGCCTACCAGACAGAAAAATCTAGCAGCATTTCTGAAGTTTCTACCTCAGTTTTAGGTATCCCAGTATATTTTTGATAAGGGCATTTGAGCTGGAATGAATGTGCTCCCCAAAACTGAATGTCAAGATAGAGATGGTGTTTATGAATTCCTGTGACTATTATGAATTACGTATTATGCTTTATTATGAAATTAAAAACAATGACAAATAACATACCATAACTCCACCAGCAAAACATGTTGATTTGTTTATTCAGGTGGAAACATATGCATCTCTTTCACGTTGACCAGTTCTCCAGATCTGCTTATGCAGCTGAGAACTCCTCGTAAAGCTGAAGTTTTCATAAGTTGAGTTTTCACAAGTATTTTGGTATATGGAAGAGTTTTTCTTGGGGAGTTCTCAGTGAAAGAAAAGAACTCTTGCAATTAGTGATCAGCACTTTTTGAAAATTGCAACCACTGTCACAGTGAAGAAGAGCAGACAGCTTGCAAGACAAGACCTCCACATTTCACAGCTCTCTTCTGATGCTATAGAAATCCCACCATTGAGGGCTGAAGCCAAGCTTACCTTTTCATTTGTTATTGAACACTGTATCTAAAATGCCCCTGATGTATCTGAAGGATGACTGGTTTGGTGCTGGGGTGAGCTAAGGGAGCATTCTGAAGTGTTGATGTCCTTTCTTTCAGCTTTTTCCTGGCTGAACTGGAAAAATGTCTTCAAGAACCTGACCGTTTAGCGCAGCTCTTTATTAAGCATGTAAGTTTTATTTTTTGTACTATATCTAGTACAATTGTCATTTAGGGTGTGATAGCTCCTTTTCAAAAACACCTGTTCATGTCGACTAGATACTTTTACATGTCTAAACTGAATTTAAACATAAAGTAATCCCTATAGTTGTTACATTTTCAGTGGGCAGCTGGATGCACTAAAGCATTAATCACTATCTTCTTGCAGACAGTATATTTGGGGGGGCAGAACTGAAGTGGCCAAGGACAGCTGCCAAAATACGATTAGGCAGATACTTGCAAAGTGCTAGAATTTACTTGTTCATGTGGTATTATCCAGAGTATAACTCTAGAGGAAATTTCAGACCTGTCAGTGTGGGTATGACATCTCTCACTGGCCACAACCCAGAAAGCTCCCCTTGAATAAATGCACAAATGGAGAACAGAACCAGTTACGAATTTTCTTTCCTGCTTCAGCGAGCTAAATCTTTGATTAAACCAAAAATAAGGAAGACGAAGCAGAACATCATAGCAACTTTCTGCCACCTTTTAATAACAGAAGGGTGGCCAATATCTCATGTGGCTGCTGTGCCTCTTGCCTTCACAGGAGCGGCGATTGCACATGTACGTGGTGTATTGCCAAAACAAGCCACGGTCTGAGTATATCGTAGCTGAGTATGAAACCTATTTTGAGGTAAGCATGGCTCATTATACATTACTACTGCTTATAGCTGTGAGCCCAGGTCAAGGAGACTGTTCTGTAACCTGTGGGGTTTGCCTGAAACAAACCCTTGAAGATTTTGATACTGCACGTGCTGCTGAGGTCTCTGCCGTAGGGAGAAAATGTTATTATTTAGTTGCTTTCAAACTCTGATATTGTTCATTTAATTTTTACTAACTGTGTGTGGCCCTTAGATTACCACAAATGCACTTATTTCTGACACAATAAAATAAGTCTACAAACAACAGAGGAGGTAAAAGCTGTTGGAGCTGGGTGTTGCCTCTCATAAATCCCCAGTAAATTTGTCTGTTTCAAGAAGTCTTTGGGACTAGACACTTTTTGATAGTAGTGCGAAAGAAGCTTGTTGAATAAGGGAAGGAGGTTTTCTTTCAGCCCAGGGCAGGAGGCATGTCCTGCAGGACTCACTTGTGAGCTAATCCCCGCTGCAGTGGAAGGAGTGACCCTCAGACCTTGCAGGGCTGCTCACTCAGCAGAGGGGGTGGGATCCTGTGCTTTCCAACGCCTTCCAGCTTGGTCATGACTTTGCCCAGTCCTTGCCTAAATAGGATGTGCCAGATTTTTAAATCCTCAGGAATTCCCTCTTGCAAACAAAAAGATTAAAAACAGACAAACTTTCTGCAGAAATAAGTCTCTGCTGAGATGTTTTATCATGTTCCCTGTCTTACTCTGTGATTGTTTGCAATTGTTTTTAATCCTCATTTTTTAGGAGGTTCAGCAGGAAATAAGCCAACGGCTGACCATCAGTGACTTTCTGATCAAACCCATTCAAAGAATAACTAAATATCAGCTTCTTCTCAAGGTGAGTGAAAAGATACAGTTTGGATTAAACTGTAGTCTGCATGTTGCATTAGATGCTGTTATTTTAAATCAGCCTTAGACTAATTTCTGTCCCAAATAAAATAAGACTTTTAAATCAGTAGTCTACAAAAAACAGGGGAGGTAAAAGCTGTTGGAGCTGGGTAGAGCCTAGACTAGATACAGTACAAAACTGAGGAATAAATTCATCAAATTAAGATGAAAGAATGGTCTACTCTCTGGACCTACAGTGACAGAGACCCATGGAAAATGTCCAGAGAGCAGGAGGCCACATCTGTACGAGTGGTTTGTAATTTAGGATAGTAAACAGACTTTTTTTTTTTTTTTTTTTTTTTTTTTTTTTTTTCTTTTTTTTTTTTTTCATAGAAGGGTACTCTTCAAATCGGAATTTTCTTCTTCTGAAGTTTCAGAGCATACTTTCAATTTTTTTTTTATTGGAACAGATACACAAGTGTATTGCTAATGTGTGTCTTTGGTTCTGAATGGCACGCTTGTAGCAAATGCTATAGCCTCCATTTCTTAATATCTATCTTCAAACTGGCTGAAGAAACTTATTTCCAGAATATTCAGTTGTCTTACAATTTGGAGTACTCACCACAATTTTTTCCCCAAGGAGCCTGACCACTCTGGTTTATGGTGACTTATCCATAATTACAATTATTCAGCACTTTTGGGAGATATGGAAAAGGGGTCTGAAGCCAATATCTAAAATTAGGTGTGTCTGAACCCACCCTGTATTCTCCAGCAGCACCAGGGCTCTGAGCTGGTTTCTTCTCTTTTTTGAACTGTACGCCAGCAGGCTGCCTCAGCCCAGGTTTGGGAATTGCACACTAGCAAAGGCACAGCAGTGTGTTCCCAAAAGGCCAAAAGGAAAAGAAAAATCTTCATGTGTGTGTGTGGTCTTGTGGCTTAAGTCAGGGACCAAGTAGGCATTCCCAAGGACTAACCCCAGCTTTGTCTTTTTTTCCTGTGATGTTTTCAACAACCATCCACACCCCTTTTCCATATCTCTAAAGTGGTTATGACATTCAGCAATCTCTGAAGATGAATTTATTAATATTAGCAAGTTTCTTCTCAGAAAATCACATGCTGAATATGCTTTTTCCTTTTCAAACTGGTGCCTTTCGTTCTCTTTTCTGAAGTGCCTTAATGCAAACCTTTCTGCTTTCTCCAGGACTTCCTGAGGTACAGTGAAAAAGCTGGTCTGGAGTGCTCCGAGATAGAGGTACATTTTCATGCCCTGGACAATAGTGCTAATGGGACTTTGTGCGGAGCAATGAAAACCCCAGTATTGCTTTGACAATAGCTGAAGGTCCTGCTGGTTTTCTAAATGTGGTATTTCTCTTAGCTTAAATCAGAATTAAAAGATGATGGCACAGTCCTGCATTTTAGTCCTGCACCATCCTCTTTTAGACATCTATTCATGAGGGCCTTGCTATGAGTCACTGCAGCAATCCTACTATTGAACTTCATTATTGGACTCTGTGCTTTTAGGAACCCTCTGGTTCTCTTGTAATAATGCAACATCCCTTTCCCTCAACAGAAAGCAGTTGAATTAATGTGCCTTGTACCAAAACGTTGCAATGACATGATGAACCTGGGTCGCCTCCAAGGCTTTGAGGTATGCATTTCCATTCTGCTTATAATAATAACTAGGCAAGGAAAATTATTTTATCTTTCTATGATTGTCTCTACAATCTACCCAAGCTGCTTATCTGGGGCTTGTTCTTGTGCAGTGCTGAGCTGCATGCTTTGGTGGGGTTTCAAAGGTGGGGGGTGACACACCTCTCACTCTAAACTTGTGACAATCTATCTATTGTTTCTTCAAAATGTGAGGTCTGTAAAAGCTTCTGCAAGCTTTAATGGACTTATTACATCTATTACCAGAGCAAAATGAGTGAAGAACCAGACTGCTCTGCCTTTTACTAAGGTCACCTGGCATTAACACGTTAACAGCTCCCACTGAGTTCAGCAACATCCGGGAGGGGACTTGTGAGTTACAACCCCACAGGTTACAGCTTGTGGCTTGTAACTAAGCCAGTGTAGGCTTTGGTGAGAGCTCTTACCTCCAACATGAATTAAGATTTGTCATACTGTCTTATGCACTGCAAACAGGTAGGTCCTGGTTTCTGCACCTTCAGAGGTGTTGTGTCAGGGACTGCTGGCTTAGGGCATGGTGGAGAGCTCGTGTGAAGTAGTACAGGAACAACCTGCATAATGAGAACAGGGTTTGAAATGAAGTGTACAAAGCAGTCTGCTTGAGACCTCTTGCTTTTGGTTCTGTATGCACAACTGATGGTAATGAGAGCAAAGAAAACCTATGTTATTTGTCTTCAGCTGAGGTCATGCTCTACAGGATTGCAGCTCTGCTAACTTAGAGGGGATTTGTCTCACATGAATGCCAGGCTGCCTGGAAAACTTGGACTGCACAAAATAGAGCATCTCACCTTGTGGGATCATGGTGGGTCAAGATTTGTAATGTTGGTGCCTTGTCTGCTCCTCAGGGCAAACTGACAGCTCAAGGCAAGCTGCTGCAGCAGGACACCTTCTACGTGATGGAGCAGGACTCAGGGGTTCAGTCTCGACCCAAGGAGCGCAGGGTGTTTCTCTTTGAGCAAATAGTTATCTTCAGTGAACTCCTTAGGAAAGGTTCTCTAACACCTGGCTACATGTTCAAGAAAAGCATAAAGGTAAGAAATGCAGAGGGAGAAGCATGTTCTGTTTGATGGTCATGGAAGGGTCACCCTGTCACAGGAGGACAGCAATGTGCACAAAACATTTTCATTCACCTCTCAGTGGATTGGAAACTGTTTAAGACCATCTCTAAATAAACCACTGGATGTCTAAATGTGCTGGGAAATTTTTACAAGGAACACAGCCAGGGCAGGTCCTCTGTCCTTCATAGCATCTGAATTAGCAAATATTGTTAACAAACCTGCAGTAGTCAAAGGAAGTTTCAAATATTTGCTTTTATTCAGGAACATAAAAGGTAGATGAAGGTACAGTATCCAAAGCACTCATTTTAGGACAAGCTATAGGTCAATACTAGGCCTTTATATGATATTACTGGAAATACTCTTTCTAATTTGAGTGAGGGCTCTTAGTACAAATGTGGATGTTGCAAGAATGTTTCAAAGACAAACAAAACCACAGATAGTTCTAAAAATACAGCTGTGAGGAACTGTAAAACCAGCTAAACTATAAAGAGAGTTTTAAGAAATTAATTTTGGTTTTAAATAATTTGTCCAGATTATGGGCCTGGGGCTAAAAGTAAAAACTGAAAGTAACCAGGGGAAATACTTCTTCTTTGTTTAACAAATGCAAAGTTAACCTGTAAAATGGTAAGTGGAGGTGAATGAGTGCTGCACATCTCCTGGTAGAACAGCCTTTGCTGTGCCTGCAGAAAGAGCCAAATCACTAATTCATTTGAATTTCTGGGTTGTTCAAAGATGAGAAACCAGTCTGAGATTGATTTCCTTTTCAAAGATACAGGTTAAGAGACATGGGAGAATGCATTGTGTTTGCTCTATGTTTTAAACGGTACATTAATATGAAATAGAAGATAACACTATCAGCTGAAATAATGCATATTAACTTATATACCTAAACAAATTTATGGTAAACAGCATATTTACTGAAATTAGGTCTTCTTCTTGTCTGATGGAAGCAGCAACATTTACTGAAAAGCCTACATCCATTTGCAAGTCAGTATATTTTATAGTTTCCAACAAAATAATAGGCTATAAAGGGAAAACCCAAAGTGTACAAATAAACAGTCCTCTTGATTTAAATGATCAGCTTTGATTTTATCTTTTTGCTGATTTAAATCATTATTAAAATTGGAGATGGAAACAGCATGAATCATTTTTACTTCAGTTTATTGTATATATAACAATGAGGCTTTTATCTGCAGGAAACAATTCCTGAATTGTATATTGTAGATAAAGAGAGAAAAATAAATCTCTCCTAATGTCAATAAAATTAGCTTGCCTCAAGGGTATGAGTTGCTTTTCTAGTTAAACAGCCTACGAAAGGAATGCTGTTCCCACTGCCTGAGTTTAAAATTTTTGTGTGATGATTTTCCAGCCCCTTTTCTTCCACTTGGCAAACAGCTCATTCTCCTGTTGAGTGCCTCCTGCAAGTGTGGGATCCCCCATGGCTCCATGTGTGTCTCCTCCACCTCAGCATGGAGTTTGTGTGCCAGCAGCTCTCACACCCTCCCTCCCAGCCCGGACTTCAGCTTGGGGCTGCTTTTGCATTTGGCTGTTTCCCAGAGAGCAGAGCTGTGGCTCTCAGAGGGGCCAGGAACATTCCCCCCTCCCTGGGCTCTGGGCATCCTCAGCTCACAGTGGAACCTCCTCCTGAGCCAGCACCACAGATCCCCTTTCTTTCCTCTGTCACAGCCACAGAGTAAAAAGTGCATATGACTTCAAATGCAGCTGTTCTGGTCTGTCAGGGAGATGAGACTCTCAAATATTGTTCTCCAAGGTCTGTCACACCCAAACTGTGACAGAAGCTTCAGCGTGGTGTCCTGCACTAGCAAAGAACCCCTTTTTGCACATGGTTCTTAGTGTTGAGCAGTGGCACATCCCTTCTCAGATACTTCCCAGCTGGATATCTTTCAGGCTCTCAAAATACCTAAGTGGGAGCCTTGGTAAATGCATCCAAAATGTTTGTGTCTCAGGAGGCTGAGACACAAACAGGAGGTTAAGGGGCTCTGGCCTATGTGTCTTTTACCTGGAGTCATACCAGGATTGCTTTGGCTGTCAACCAGAGAAAACAGAGCTCAGATCAAGAGGAAGAGCACTGTCCGGGCTCACTGTCTGTCCCTTTCCTTGTCCCCATGTCAGGGGAGTTCCTGCATGTCACTATAACTTCACAGGGACCCCCAGAGGCAAAGGAAGAGGTAATTCCATCTGGCAGTGTGAATGCTGGACAGTATTCTGATGTGGAGTGGGACTCCCCAAACCTTGACAGATACTCAGCAATTGGAGATGGATTTCTTCTAGGGGACATTACTGCCTTAGTCTTCAGAGCTGTCTGCTTGTGACAGCAACACTCTCTTGGTTTTTTTGGGTTTTTTTTTTTTGAGAGGCTATGCCAATCTATTCTCGTTTACTACCCTAAGTATCTCAGGAAAAGCTAGTTATGAGTACACTTAAAACAGAAGCCTCACAAGGGTGGGACAGCAGCCAAAATTGCCATCCATGTGATTTCCAGAAAGAGTATCTGTGACTACAGTCAAGTGAAGTGATTGCACACAGATGAGTCTAATCTGCTAGAAATAAGATCTCTTGGAGCATCATGGGAGAACTGCTCTTTTTTTTCATTATATCCCTGTGCACAGTCCATTCCATTTTTAAAATGCACTAATGACTTTTTTATCAGACGACAAGAAATATAAACACTTACTTCAATTAGAGGAATTACAGACTTTATTAACATATTAATAAGAACATTTTTGCTCAGTTTATGGGTTACAGTAAATTTTAAGCACACGAGTCATGTCTGTGTTACCTTAAAATAGAAGTTGTAATTCAAGACAAGGTGGGTGGATGTCTGGTACATCTGTCAGAACTTTATTAAGCATCATATTTAAGATTTAGATTTATCTGAGTAAATCTAGATGAGACAAATTCTTCTGATTATGATCTAACAGTTTGTTATTGGACTCCATTATTTTCAGGAACATTTCACAACAGTTTTGATTCTTGTGTAATGTTAACTCGCGCTCCCTGTGACATGCTTACCTCGGCTTGTTTCAGATGAACTACCTTATCATTGAAGAAAATGTGGACAATGATCCCTGCAAGTTTGCTCTAATGAGCCGGGAAACATCAGAGAGAGTCATTTTGCAGGCAGCTAACCCAGAAATTCAACAAGCTTGGGTACAGGACATCAACCAGGTCCTGGACACACAAAGAGATTTCCTAAATGGTATGTACATGGTCTTTGTTCTGTTTCCCAAACCATGACACTAAATGGGATTTAGGATCTTTGTCTTTGTTTCCTCTGTGAGAAAAGTATTGAGTGACTTCTTTTCATAACAAAAATCCCAGGGAGAAAACTCCAGTCCGGTCTGCCTGTCATTGAGCACTGAGTCAGTTGGTGTCCAGAGAGTAAATAGGAAGGAGTCGTAATTTACAGGTGGGATGAAGGCTTCCTCCACATCCACCCCCCTACAGGTCCCAGCTCTGCAGGGCAGCAGCTGTTTCTAAAACAAACAAAAACAACAACCCCAGAAAACAACAAAAAAACCAAACAAAGCAAAACAAAGAAAGAAAAATAAAAAAGGGCGAGGAAATGAGGACAGGGGCTTTTTTCTCCTAGGAACATGGAAGCTGTGCATGAAAGGCTTTGTGCCTTTCCAAAGTATAAGCTTTGCTTTAGAGATAGATTTGAGGTGGTCTGAAATAATATTTCAAATTAAAGCTAGGTTTAAAAACAAAACTCTCAAAAAACAGACAAACACACAAATCAACAAAAGTGTGTAATTTGAAAATACAGAGGAATCAAATTCAGTTAACCATTTTAGCTTGTTCTTGCTCATGAGTGGATGAGGGTAAGAGGAGGGAAAAGGACTAGAGAAAGAATCTAAAAATAGTATCTCTTTTGTTTGTTTGGAAGCAACAAAGTTGTTTTGGATGCCTCCAAGATCGCTTTGCACTATTCATTTCAAAACAGCTTATTTTATGGAGCTTATATATTAGAGTTCTATATTTAATAGCTTAATACATGTTCAGTAATAAAACTTATTTGTTTGAATCAAGATGTTTTGGCTTGGCACAATATGTTAGGTTTTTTGGTTGGGGTTTTTTGGGGGGTTTTTTATTTGGTTTTGTGGATTTTTCATTGCAAAATGGGAAGAGGCTCTTTCAGTTCACAGTTTTCTCCAATGTGGAGGCTTAAAAAATTTTAGTTCAGCTTAATTTTACTTTTCAGAGGTTAAGAGGGAAGGGGTTACATGCAAAAGCTGTTTGTGACAGTTCAGAATCTATGGCTGAGCACAGAAGGGAAATAGTATTTCTCCCATGAAGCCACAACTTGGTGTTGGGTTTTCGTGACTTGGAATAGAAATGGCCTCATGCAACCATTGTAAAATGATTCCTTTAATGCATTGGTGAGATGAACAGTCTAAGCTCTCCAGTTTGACCAGTTGGTACCAAACCTTGATGGGTTTATGTCAGTTGCAGTTGGCTTTGAATGAGGAATTATTCAAATAAAAATGAGTTCCACTAACAGTTAGCTACAGATTTTTTTTAAAAAGCCTTGTGAGAACTCCGCAGGCACTAATGCAGGGTTTTTCTGTCCCTTCCGTATCTTTCTTGCGTGTTCTTCTTATTTTTTATGTATTCCCTCTTATCTTCCCAGGACTTACTGCCCTGTGAGCCTCTTTTTCTACTGAGGCATATTCATAGCCCCTGTTTAGCCTGTCTTCTATGAAGCCAGCAAGCAAGTTGATGGGTTAGGAACATAATCATCACTATCTCTAAAGCAAAAGTAAAAATAGATTTATATTAAAACACAAGCTTAAGGATTTACCTTAAAACTATAAATAAGATCCAAGAAAATTGTATTGTATCCAGTAGAGCCTGTCCAGTCCTGAGCATTTTAAGTGGCTTTTAGAATGTAATCTTATTGAGGCTGACTAATCTTTAAATATGTTCTTTAGCTTTGCATTTCATTAAAGCAGATGTTTTCTGTCCTTAAAATCATATTAAATCCACACTGAGCCAATGCTGCATAAACTTAATAACAAATTATTCCCTGTGAGTTCTTGCCCAGGCTGTCTCTGATTTTTCTCTCTTCACCAAGGAAGTTTTTAAAGAGAGGGACTATGTACAAAGCATGGGATTTGCATCCGAAGTTTATTAATGTAAAATTGTAATATTCAAGTTTTTAATATTTTTCCTTGGAAAAGTGAAAGCTGCTAAGCTTGAGAAACAGTCCATGCATCAAATGATGGGCTGTTCTTTAGGAAGCAAGCTGTAAAGAAAATATGTCACTGCTGAATGTGTTTCATAAGGAAAATGCCATTCATCTGTATCTTTTTTTGATCACGTTTTTTGGGGGGGGAATTGAGAGAGAAAGAGAGATCATGTAAGTACACGGACACTGACTTTTGCCGGAAGCTTCTAAGAATACTGAGAGATGATTAACAGGAGGCTGGAAGCCAGGCATCACTGTGATAGTTCATGGAGGAATTAGTAGTCAGAAGTGGACACTCAACTGAATACCCTTTAAAAGCCCTGAGTACAGTAGATTGTTTCAAGATAGATTGATAAGGACCCATTCAGATCTTACTGCTAAAGACCTTGCAGCCTAATCTACTGTATACAATAGAAAAATGTCACTGTCAAAATCATTGTCAAAGTTCTCTCCAGCCTTCCTTGCACTCTGTGGCTGGTCTGCAGCAGGACCAAACCATTTCCAGCTGCAGCTGAGGTAAGCAAGTGAAACTGGCACTCACTGTGGCATAAATACAATCTGCTTTTGTGACAAGGGTCACCATGTAGGTTTTGGAGCCAAGTAATCTTCCAGATTGCTACAGATCTATGTTGGTGTCATTTTGAAGAAAATGGTGATCTGGCATCCTCCTTGATTTTTTTTTTTCTGGTCATTTGTTCTTTAGTATGAAGCAATTTCTTGAGTTGTCCTGCCTTTCTCTGGAAAGGGAATGCTAGAGAGTGTGCTGTATGGTGCTGAGCTTTTCTGTTTTTCTTTCCTTTTCATCTTGTTGGGAAAGACATTCTTTCTGTTGTGGTTCCCTGGTGGGGCTGATGCTGTGACATTATGTCCTCTGTCTGCCTCTTGCTAGACTAGTCTCTCTGCATTCCAGTAGGTTTAGTCTGGTGCATGTACACAGTATTAACTGACTATAAGTCATCTGTTTAAAGCCACATGACAGGCGAAAAACCAAGCCCATAGGTCTGGGGCTGGTAGTCTGAGCCCAGCAAATCTTTCTTTTCCCATTCACTGTGAGTCCCAGCCCTGATCCCTTCTCCTCCCAACATAACAAATTATTTCTTTCTTTACAGTCTGGAATTATTATCTTTCCTTTTCCCCCACTGCAAGCTCTCTCCATGACTATAAAATCTACTTTCACAAGCAGACTGTTTTTTAGGGCTTATGAAGCTGTTTAGTGTTGCCTGTTGGGTGTTCTCTGGAGAGGTTTGGACTGCTGGGAATAATGTCTTGGTGCCATCTATACTTCCTCACTTGCTGGCCAGTTCCAGCAGTTTCCTTGAAACAAAACAGTTAATGTAGAAAGCACATTGAGAGCCCACTTGCAGTGCATCACCCCTGAAGAGTCTTCAGTAGTCACGCTTTCTTGGGAGTATGCAAATGAGACTTAGTGGTCTTGACCTGTGTTTTCTGATGTTAGCAAAATTCACCATAAAAGTGCTGTACATCTCTTATTCAGACTTTCATTTATTTTGACGACAGGATGTGATGAATTTGTGCAATTTCAAAGAAAAGGAATGCAATTATGTATGCTATAAATGGCAAACACTCACTGTCTTGGTCAGAGAAGCTGTTCCTCACAGCAGCACGGAGTGCACATGCACAGTGTAACATGCTTGTGTCCTGTCTAGCCATGAATGCACAGTGTGCTTCCATGGGCGGCATCTCGTGTTCCTGTTTGGTTTGCAGCATACGAGTCCATTCTGTTTGAACCATCCCAGCTGTTTGAACACCTCTGCAGCCCTTGGCAAGGCTGTGGGGAGCGTGTGGCTGATTCTTGTCCTCTCTTGCAGCGCTGCAGTCGCCCATCGAGTACCAGCGCAAGGAGAGCAGCTCAGCAGTGCTGCGGCCCCAGGCCGGCAGGGTCCCTCAGCCCAACAGCAGGCCCCATTCTTCTATTCCAGTAGGTTCTGAGAAGCCTTTGAAGGCTACAAGCCGTAACCCATCTCTCCCACCCCTGAAGATATCTACCTCCAACGGCAGCACAGGGTATGAGCACTCACAGCCCGGAGACAAGTATGAACAAAGCAAGGTACTGAGCTCATCTGATAAAACATGATCTCACAGCACATTGCTTATACCACAGGTGATCCATGAAGTTAGCTTTAATTATCAAGCTGATCAGGTCAACAGGAATCAACATACTGAAGCCACAGGGTAAAATGTGATTTGGGAATAAACAGCTCATGCACAATCTCTGGCATCCTCATTGATGGCACTTCGTATGGAAAACAGAGGCAGAACCTGACCCTGGAGCATTGTGCTTCTCAGAGCACTGTGCTTGCAGGTCTGGTGAACAAGATATCCATTTGCAGTACTGGCAGAAGCAATATGCAGGCTTCTCTAATATCCATTAACCACCCACTCCTGAAAAAGTCTATGGTAGGGAAGAGTTTAGACCTTTTCCCACGTAACAGATCGCAGGGTGCCAGCTAAAGGTTATCATTTGGGTACATGTGCACTGCACACAAACCACCAAAGTGTCAGTGGCCACCAGCCATGTTTGGACCCTGCTGCCGACTGAGGTTGACCAAAGCCACTTTCAATATGACCTATATTTAACTGTGAGTATTCACTCAGCTTCTGACATTGAGCCTTCATTGGTCTTTCTCTCCCTTTGGCTCAGCACAGACCATTTATCTGTAACACCCAGCAGATGAGAGCACCCAGGGGCACAGCCGTTAGCAGCTCCGAAATCTGATGTGAAGTAGGAGACTGGTTTGTATTAGGTTACTGCCACCTTTCAGATCCTTAAAATCTTTTTCTGCTTATGTGAACTTCCAAGTGTTTTGTGTCTTCCCTGGTCTGGTTAGGCTGGACATGAAGTAGTGGGATTGCTGCCGGAAAGGGCAGGTTTCTCCACGCTGCCCGCTCACCGGTTTGTGTTGTGTCCGTTTTCAGACTGATTTGGGAGGGTGCAATGGGACCTCTTCCATGGTGGTGATTAAAGATTACTATGCACTGAAGGAGGATGAAATCTGTGTGAATCAAGGAGAGGTGGTTCAGATCCTTGCTATCAACCAGCAGAACATGTTCCTGGTGTACCAGCCCGCAAATGACCATTCTCCGGCCGCTGAAGGATGGATCCCTGGCAGTATCTTGGCTCCCCTCCCTAAATCCACTACAGATAATAGCGATGGAAGCATCAAGTAAGTGCCATATTGGCTTCGCTGGGAGCACTATGTGGATTTTTTGAGGAAAATAAAGTAAATAAATAAAAATAAACAAACCCAAATGGTAGGGAAATCCAGCTGATTTTTATCTACAGTGCCATTGGAACAAGCTGAGTGGTCAATCCGCAGCGGCGGGCAGCCATGGTGGATAGCTCGGGTTTTGCTTATTTTCATTTTGTGGGATTTTGTTTATACTTTGGAGAGAAATAAAACCATAGACGGTTAAAGATATGCTTTATGTGACACCATTTTACACAACATGGACCTGCTTGGACTGGACTTATATTTATGTTGTATTAAGTTACTAATCTATATATTGGTTATAACAGCATCTAGATTTTAAGAAAAAAAACAAACACAAAAATCCAGGCTCTGTGTTGGACTGAGGTTTGCTTCTCAAGGAGGAGAGATTTTGTTGTCTATGGCAATTTCCTTGTACAGCTTGTATCTTTTTCTTTTTCTTTTTTTTTTTTTCATTTGTTTTGGGGTTTTTTTCTGTTTGCAATAATTTTTGTAATATATTTTTTGGTTCGCAAGACCCCCATCCAAGTCCATTCCTGTATAAAGTATTTTGCACTATTTAAAAAAAAAAAGAAACAAACTCGTATTGATGAAGTCAGGTTGTGCAATATAATGGATAGTCGCAATGTTCATCATTGTACCTGTAATGTAATTTTAAATGTACTATTTTAAATATGTAAAATAAATTTTCACCATGAGCATGTTTTAATGAGGTAAAAGAATTAGTTTGACCCTTTTTTTTGTTTTGTTTGATTTTGTTTTGTTTTTGGTTTTAATTTTGTTTATAGTATTTTGTTGCTTATTTAACAAATGTGTGGATATATATTTTTCTTTTCTGATTTTTAGAAATTTGTCAGTCTGAAATGACTAATGCAAGAAAGTGGTTTTTTGGTATTAAATACAGAAGGTACAACCCTCTTTTCAGTAATACCGGTTGATTTCTTTTAAGAGCTAAAATGACTAGATGGTAATGCATGATGTATGCAACAAATTGTGTTACCTTACACAAATACCTCGAGGCGCAGAATTGAACACAAGGAAAGATTTTGTGACATATTCACTAAAAATAATAACTTGATCTGTGCTGCCGTTTCAGTTAAGAGAAATGATGACTTTACCTGTCAGTCAGTAATGAATGCTACCTGGAATTGCATGTTAAGCCAAAGGAATTGCTTGGCACATCTCTTGCACATCCGCCACGGCCATTCCCGGGTTCCTCTCTAGCCACAATATGCAACCACATGCCCTTAGAATCATCCACAGTATCAGACTCCTGGTGAAGATTGATTTCATGGCAGCTGTACAGTAAAACTCTGCATCAAATTCTGTAGGTGGATGAACTGTGGCCAGGATTGTGTAACAAAATTGAAAGACATGTGAATTGCACTTCTCTCTTTCTCACTGCAGTGAGATTTAAAGTCCTAAATTACTCAAACAGCTAAAACAACCCTGAAAACAAAAAGATACTTGAATATTAGGAGTCCTGTGAGTAAAAATACAACCTGGAGCCATGTTATCTTCAACCCTAATCAAGTCTGCCAGATCACAGTGACTAATTAATTTAAGTAATAAAACAGCTTCTTCTGTGACAAATACTGTACACAAAATATATGGTCAATCCAGTAGTGTTGGCATCATGAATTACTCACAGATAGGTCAGGGAGTCCATCAGCCATGTTCTTGACTGACATATCCTAAGGGAAAACAAAATAGTCCTGAGGTGTTGGATCACTTCCCCTGCTTTGCATTTCTCATTTGGACCTTCTCCAGAAACACCCAAATCCCAGTCAGCACTCAGTGCCTGTCTGAGCCCTGCAGGGTGCTCTGGTGCTCCCGGTGCTCAGACACAACTGCCCGAACACACTGAGTTACAGCAGACTCGAAGCCTGGTTGCAAAAACAGTTGTCATGACCCAGTTCAGTCTCGTGGCAGTGGCAGCATTTTCTTGTTCTTTAAGTGAGCTATTGTACAGCTCCCATCAGGTGCTGAGGTGTGAGCAGGAAGCGCTTAGGAGTCAGACGCAGTGTTCATGGGGGAGCGTCGGCTGTGTGGGGCATCTTTTGGGTCCTACCTTGCTAACATACTGCGTTTTATTGGCATCACAGGTGATCCCTGGATTTCATACAACTTCCTTTGTAAAATGTATCAAGGTACTGTAGACGTGACATGTGCCAAACATTGGGCTTAAACATGCAAATCAAATTTGCATGACTTAAAGGTGGGCAGATGCTTTGAACCTGGATCCCAGCTCATCACACTGCTGTTTTGAGAGCTTTATGCTTTAGACAACATACCCCTCCCCAAATTCTCCCCTAACCTGTCCACTATTTAAACCAAATGAAATCCATATCAAGAACTCTTTTGGTTTTTTCTTAATTTCTTATGTCTGCTTTGATACGCAATTCTGTTGTCAACACAGCATTGCTCTTACAAAGGGTGACATTCGTCTTTTATTATTTTTTTCCAAGAATAAGGTCACAGGAACAGTAATAAGGGGTGAAAAATTTACTGGAAATGGTGCCTGCTGTGATGCTAGCCAAAACCCATGGGCTGACTGATGTCCTCTCTAACTGGATTGGCAAAGTCAGATGGGAAATTCTTGGTCTTGAGAGGCACAGCGGAGCTTATTCTAGGAAATTACTTATCTCTTGGAAACTCAATCATGCAGCTCCTATTTATTGGGCTGTTTGTGTTCAGAGCAACATGTAGTAAGCAACAACTTGAATTTCTTAATTTTTTTTTCATTTGCTGCACTGAGTAATCTATTAGGACCATTCTTACATATTTATATTTGTTACACTGCTTTTAACCAACAAGACTGAGGACCAAATTGGTCTTTAAATGTAGCAAAATTAAAATAAATTTCTATTTGTGGCAATGCAAGACAAAGTCCCTGAAACCAGATGACCAAGTTCTAGTTGCCTGTGCTTCCATCATGGACATTTTTTTCCTGCTCCATGCATTTAAACAGCAAGTGTGGCACAACATCTGCTTTGCAGAACTCTTTGGTTTGGTTTTTAACTTCAACTCTCATTGCTGAGATTGAGACAGGCATATTGCCTGCCAGTGGCTTTCACCTTCTAGGGAATTGCAGTAATTGCAAATGTGGATGCTGGTTCCCCTTTCCAAAACCTTTCTTCCTGCTATGATTTGCATTTGACTGCTGCGTTTTTTGGTACAACAGGAAGTCATGTTCATGGCATACCCTGCGCATGAGAAAGCGGGCGGAAAAGGAGAGCAGTGGCAAAAATGAAGCCAATGGGCCACGTAAATCCAAGGATATTCTGGGGAACAAAGTCTCTGTTAAAGTGAGTAAGGCCATCTGAAAGCTCTGTGCTGCTCTCCTGCTTCCCATCCTTTCCACCCCCTGTAGCATCCTCTCCTGAGAGAGGGAGGGGGTGGCAATTTTGCGTTTGGGTTTTGGTTTTTTGTTGTTTTTTGGTTTTTTTTTTTTCAACTTCAGTTGTATCTTTTTTTTTGTTCCTTTTTTGTAGTATCCATTTTAGCAGGATTTTTGCATGCAAGATAAAATGCAGTCTTTGTTTTTTGTTTTCTTTTTCCTGGCATCCCACAGGCAAGTAAGTAATCTTCATTAAACAACCCAACTATATACATGGTTAAATAACTTAAAATTGGGACACGTGATTTACTGACCTCTGATCTAGCCCAGTCTGCAGCTTCATCAGAGCAGCTGCAGCAGTGAAAAAGCCACTGGGTGAACCAATGGCCTTGCTGAAGTTGATTAGTTTTCTTTAGGTCAATATTTCACCAGCTGTTAAGATAAGGGGTTCCCAGCCTGAGGATGCTAAAGGTTTTTCGTCTAGGGAGATGGTCTCAATGACCTTTTTCTTTCCGTGTTATCAGACAGGGCAGAGATGCTGACTCTGTCTGGCCAGGAGAAGGTCTCGTGTGTGTCTGTGTGTGTGTGTGTCTGTGTGTCTGCGTCTCTCTCTCTTTCTCTGAGATCTCCCAGTATGGAAAAGGTTGAAAACTCTGGGGTTAAGCTCCATCATCTGCTCTGGGTACCTGACTACTGTGCTCCAACTCAGAGGATCCATCCCTATAAACCGACCATGAGGCCTGCTCAGGACTAGTCTGGGGCTTTCCCTCCCAACAGAGGCAAGCAAACACTTGTTGTGATTTTGACACAACCAAAGCCCAGCCTTGATTCAGGAAAGCACTTGAGCATGTCCTTTGGATCCACCCCTCTCCAGGAGAGCCCATGATTAAGTGTTTTCCTTTGCAGAGGCTTTCTGTCTTACAAGCCTGGTGCAATAGCCCTGGCATGTGCAAAGGGAGGAACCCTGACACTGCATCCCCGGTGCCCTCGCACCCTCTGGACAAGGAAGGACTGCGCCCAAGGGAAGCGGCTGCTCCTGCATGGTGGCACAGTCCTTCCTCCTCTTGCTTCCTCCTTGTTTCCACTACCTGAACGAATGGCAGAATCACTGCTGCTTCTCTGGCAAAAGCATGTCTTTGCCTTTGCTTCCCTTGTTTTGTTGTCGGTTTGTTTTTTGTTTGTGTTTTAGGAGCATTTTCCCTACTGTTACCCATTTCCATGCTGCTCACAACTGTGTGATTAACCAATCTCTTTTCTAATCTCTTGTTCTCTTTCTTCCTCTTCATGCTGCCAAACAAGGAGACAAACAGCTCAGAGGAATCAGAGTGTGATGACCTTGACCCCAATACTAGTATGGAGGTAGAGACAATCATCCTTGTGATTATTTTTTTCCCAAGAACATGTGTCTGTTTTACAATGCCTTTGCTGCAAGGGGAGTTGGTGGGTCTGTATTGCTCGCAGGCAGGTGTGCCAATCTAGTGTGAGTCACACCAAGTGTCAGTTCTGGTTTTGCCAAGCCTTGAACTGGAGTTTGGGCTTCTTTTGTAGTGGGAGTAGTGGAGGGAGCTCAGTAACAAGCTCCTGCTGAGCTGGAGGCTCACGTAGCTACCCTCAGTCTCTGTTTCCCGCCTGGGACCTCATTCCAACAATAATGTACCTGTGTCAGCTGCTGACAAATGTAGCACCTTTCTATATTAAAAGCGCCCCTTGCCCTGGCAATACACACTTGAGCTGCCAGTCAGGCCTGTGTTATAAATCACTGGAGCAAATGTTGTACCACAACCAGTACTTTATCTAGAAAATCAGAAAAGACAACATTTCCTTTTTCTCTTAGTAGAGTGGGAATTGCATTTCTGTCAAGGAAGGAGAATGGTGAAACCAGTTCTTTGAATGTATCTGTATTACAGGCAGGGCTGATGCAGACAGGTGGACCCAAATTGTGGTACATTATGCTGCTGTTTCTGCAGTTTGGAACCACCAGTTCTAGTGGAGTGCCTTGTTGAGAGAGCTTGAAAGAGCTTAAAATCATGAAGTTATATATCTGGTTCTCCTCGGTTAAGAGCTTGCAGGATCTTTTTTTTTTTTTCCCTCCTGTTTATAGTGACTACACATAGCATTTCTAGACATTGTCCCAAGCCTGAAAGAGGTTCCTGCTGAAACAGGCAAGGACATGGTTCAGAGAGATGGTGGTTTTGTGGTGATGACAGGACAGGTCACAGGAGAACAGGGATATCTGTGTCCTAGCAGATCTCCCGGATGCTGTTAGCCAGGTGGCACTACAAACATCCTGCAAAAGAAAGCTGGTCTTCCTCCTGGAGGGAAAATAAAAAGAGGGAGAAGTGAATTGAGATGCACCACCTAAGCTATTAACCTGAAGGCTCACTTTTATTTTAATTGTGTTGGGATGTGTACTAAAAGAAAGCTTTTGACCCAGCTGACATCCTGGAGATTGAATGGTTCTTACCACTAAAGCTGCATTACTCCCAGGAGTGTGTTTGCATTTTCAAAGAGCATTTTTCCAGTCGCAGGTAACAACTGGAAGTGTATGTATTTGTTACAAGGCTGTGCCCATTATTACACGTGAGTCTGTGGAAGCTTTCACTCACTGAAAATTGCCCTGTGGAGTAACAGGTGGCTGAGACACAGATGATTATACAGAGCTGGGTGAAAATCACTGTTCTTTTGCAGAGGATTTCTGTGTTTTGACTTTGCTCAACAGGAGGAAAAACAGATGGTTTAGAATTTCCAGTGGGAGGTATCTGAGACCTTGCATTGTTGGCATTTCTAGACTTTTTGATGGTTTGATTTGGGTTTTTACCATGGTACAGTCTACTGTTCTGAAGTTCAGGAGGAAAACAGCCTTTCTATTTAAACCAAAAGACACCAATGTGAAGTCTTAGCTATGGTATCAATCTGCTGTTGGGGAGGTAACTGTGTGCCTTCTCTGTGACTCTGCTGACACTCAGAAAGCCCCATCCTGTGTCCCCCAGGTCACTTACTGGAGGTGACAGTGCCACTGCACCCCAGGAGCCACAGTGTTCCTCATGGCTTGGAAAGCACAAGTTTGCTTCTGGCAAAACTCCCTGAGGCTGAGCAAATATTTAAAATGGCAGAGAGAAAATAAGAGAACAATTATGGGGGTGACTTGCTAAGGTCACCCTGCCCTGCAAGGAGCAGCATGGCCCTTGCTTTGTGCTAGTTTTAGTACATCTGCACCCAGGATTGAGTGTGGTCATCTCGTTGGTCTGGCTAAGAAATACTGGGGGGAAGGGATTACTGATACCCAGTATAAACTAAATAAAATCATGTGGAGGGAGCAGAGCAAGGGCAGGCTCATAAAATGCACGTGAAGCCCTAGAAGAGGACATTGGGAAGTCTGGTCTGTAAAGGTCTGGGGTATCCACCTACTGGAAACCACAGTTGTTCTCCCTTTCCTTTCATTATGAGTGTTTTCATTCTCCTTTTCAAACCTGTTACAATAAATGAGCTATATTACAGCTCGGGAGGCCAAAGTCTTTTCTCACTAAATCAGAGGCAAAACAAACTAATTCCAACACAAGAGTCTGATTCAGGTCTTCATGGGCCTTCTAGCTTTGAGGGCTGCACTTAGATAACAAAGAGCTGTGCTAGCCCTCCAGCCCAGCCTGTGTGTGCAGTGAACATCCACATCTCACCTGGTTTTGCTTTCCCTGCTTTGTGTGGAACATCCACTTATGAGTTCCCAGGGCAGCTGGAAACAACATGAGTGACTGCCCAAGGAGAGGGAACACCTTGTCCTGACACCTGGCCAGGCTCGTGAGGGGTTTTATAGACACTGGGAGTGCTGGTAGAAGAGCTGTGTCCCAGCCAGCAACACTCAGAGGTGCCTTTCCTGTGTCATTAGGGTGGAGTCATCCTTACAGCCAGGTAATAACAGGGCAAGTCACCTGGCTTCCCTTACAGGACTGTCACCCCTGATATCCCTTTCCTTCCCTTCATGCATGAGAACGTGCACCCAGTGCTGGAACAGAGAGAGCAGTCTCTAAATGCAAAACAGACAAATTAATCACCTGGAGATGTGGGTGCAATTTACCTCCACCCTGCTCATTGCACCAGAAGTCAGTAAGCTGTGCACAGCACCCATGAAGTCCCACAGCTACTGTGGCCTTTCGGATCTCGCTTTGTTAGCTAGTTATGGAATACCACAGTGGATTCTGTTCAGTAGATTCCAGGTTTCTGGAAGCACTTTGCCTTTGTTTCAAGGGGACACAAAGACAAAAGGAAATGTGGAAAACATATTGTGAGAGCAGGAAACTGAAATTCTGGGTGACTGTTTAAAATAACTAAAATTCCACTACTGGGCTTTTGCTCACACAGGCCTTGGAGAATTTCCTATTCATTGTTGCTTTGACTAGAAATAGCATCTCTTGGTGGCTGGTTTTTTATTTCTTTATTTATTAATATGTAATGGAAGTGTGTAAAGATGGAAATTAAGTTTGGTCTTTTCCCCCTAGTTTTCTGCTTTGTGCTGTAGTTTCATAAAACAGAAGGCATGAACTCACCCATTAATTGTGTGAGTGTAGGAGCAGGCACTTAAGGACCATGTGTAGCCAAGTGAGTGATAGGAGTAACCTATACTTAAGGATGATTGGAGACTCCCTTTCCACAGGTCTGTAGTTAATTGCACAAGGACAGGCAATTCCACTTCTGGGAGGAAGGTGTATGCCCTTGTGAATCAGTAAATATCATCCACACCCAAGTCTGGGGTCCTGGACAATGACACAACTAATTGTCCTACAATTCTGTGTTGTAAGGTCTCATGGAGTTACAGTATTGCTGGGAGGGTCATAAATGAGCTGTCCAGATCCCATTGGGATACCTCTCTTGTCTAAGGGCACGTTTTTCTGGCAGTCAGAAGATCTGACTGAGCTAAACCTCACTAAATCCAGCAGCAGCCCCTCCAAGCCTTGGGATGGACCTCACATGTAAGGTTCTGAAACGGCTCCAGACGTCTTGTTTTGCACAACTCCAGCTGCAGCGTTCCAAGTGCTGCTGGCCAACACACGTCTGTCACTGAGCCCTGGTGTCTGTTCCAGTGTCTCAGCTGTGCAAAGCAGAGATGGAGCCCAGACCAAGTCACTGGAAGTGCCATCATTAGATTAGTGAGCTGAGCTGTTGCCAAGGTACGTACATTGGGCTTCTTAATCTCTTTTTTTTCAGTTGTGACATTTTAGCATGTCAAGAACTACTCAGAGACACTTAGACCAAGATAAGCACTAGGAAACATCCTCTGTGGAAGAATACTATGTTAGCACCCCCACAGTCCACGTGGTTAAGTAATGGTTTGGTGGATACAGCATTCCCTCCAAGTCACCACTTGGTTCAGGCCAAGAATTCCCAAGTGCTTTAGGCAAATGCCTTCACCCCCTGTGTGAAGCTGTCCATCTCCAGAGTAGATCTAACACCCTCTTGGCAAAATCTTGTGCAATACTGGTAAGAAAGCCTTTCCTGGCCTGTTATCCCAGTGTGAATGAGTATAATCCTGAGAATTTCCCTGTGTTTCCCTGAGGCAGCCTCCATGGGCAACACTGCTGTCCTGCTGGTCTGAGTGAGCTTTGAGACTCTGAAAGTATCAAAGTAAAGTTGACCTAGTCAGAGATGGGTGATAGATATTTTCCTAAAAATTCGAGTTCACCTAATTTCTCTGTAATTAATTTCATTTTTTTCATAGAATCGGGTTTTTTTTTTGAGTGAGGTAGCAAGGAAGATGCTGCTGACTCTGCTACCAACATGTGCAAATATGTCAGTATTTTATTGTAACTCAGTGACCAAGAGGTGCCGTGAAATGTTTACAAAATGCTCAGCTGCTTGTCTTGGAGTAAACATGCCCTCTGCTGTTTAGGTGAAGCACCGACTTTGTTACAGAGGGCTTGGTTTACAGCCTATTCTTACGCTTTTGGGGAAAAAATACTCTCACTCCTGGTTTTGATATGTTCCCTTAAAATGGGATTGAAACACAGCATTGGAAAAATCTGGACATCCACTGGGCCCTGATGTGTCTGGGCTGGGTGTAATCCCTGCAGGGAAGTGGGGTAGGCATGGCAAGGACCCCCCTGCAATGGAGGAGCAGACCCTGCCCGAGGTGGGAACCCTCCCAGGCAGCTGAGCTGAGCTTGCAGAGAATTTTGGGCCTGGCCATTGGCGTGGCAGGATGGCTTCTCCCTCCCCACCAGATAGAGCATTTGTGTACAAGTGAAAGATAAGATTATGCTAAGAATTGGGGTGGTTGGAGTCACTTTCCAAGTGGGCTTTGCAGCTACTGCTGCAGATGCCTATCTTTATAACATGAGCTTAACAAGCCAGGAGAAATACTGCAAAATACTGAGTTCCTGGAGAAGCACCCATGCTGCTCTTCTAAAGCCTGACTGTTAAATTACACTTAATTGAACTAGATCTAAGTCACTTAGATCCCTGCAGGTCCCCAAAGGCATTCAAGTATGTGCCTTAGGTGCCTTTCTTAGTCTGAGCCCTGAAACAGCACAGGCTGGAAGAGGGAGAAGCAAGGTCTATTCCTGGCTTTTTATTGAATAACTGTGACCTGTCCTCCCATTCCTTTATCTCCCTCCTCCCTCCAGCTGTCTGTCTTTGCCAGGTCAGTGTTAGACCCCACATCACTTGAGCAGAGGCCATTTCATGTTCTGCCTTTTCTTACTTTGCATCGGATTTTCATTTTCAGCTGTCATTGTATGGAAAACAACCTCTCCTGGCCACAGAGGGGACGTTACAGATTTTCACCTGTCCTGGGCCATGCAACAGGTTTTTCATCCAATGAAAAAACATCTACCTCATCTCAATTAAAATTATGTTCCAAGGAAAAAAAGCCCAGCTGTGTTTCTTACATGTACTGCAAACTGCATTTCATCCCCTTAGGTTTGTGCTTGCATGGTGAGGACTGACACTGAAGACGGAGTGAGATGTTCTTGTGCTGGGAAGTTCCACCCCTTCCACCCCCATGATTTTGTTCTCTCACAGCCAAACTGGCAGCCACGCTGGTGCAGGAGGTGTTTGCTGGGATTTCTTCAGGAAGCCCTAGTCAGCTTGAGACCCTGGGCTACCTTGCCCTGCTTGTGGCCACTGTGGCCAGGGGTGCTCAGCTGAGGGCTGGGCTGTGAGATCCTCATTCGAACTGCTACAGAGTGAGTGGGCAAGAGTATCCATCAGGGGATCCAACCCTGGCACCAGCAGGAGGCTGTGTGGAGAAGCAGCACATAAACTCCCATCCTCTGATGGCAGTGAGGGTTCGCTCTGGAGCTCCCCATCTCCACCCATGGGGATTAAAAACCTATTTGCCAAATGAAGAAATTGTCTCCAAAGGTCTTGCACTTAATCTAGAATGACTCTATGGAGGCTGCCATCTCCTGCCATCCAGCCACAGCCCAGAAACCTGGGAGGGAGAGGCAGTAAAGCCCTGGGGCCTGGGAGCAGATGTGTGAACCGGCCAAGCTGGCCCCTGGATACAGATCTGGCATGAACATTTGCTTTCCCATTTCTGCCCTTCTCACCCCATCATTTGATGCCCTCATCCCATTCCCTAATAAGGTGATGTATTAAATCTTTTAAATGTTCTCATGCAGACACTTTCATTTCTGTCTAAGCTTACAGCAGGCTAAAGCTGTGATGTGGCTGTAGGGTGTTGTTAGGTACCATTTGATTAATTAACAGATGAAGTTTTGGGAAAGAAAATGTAAATTTTACCCACAGGCTCTTCCAATATTACCTAGCAGTGATCATTTTCTTTCTGCTATTCCCATGGTGAGGCAACAAAAAAAATTGGTAAGGCAATTATTAAAAAATATTGTACCTTGGAAGTCACTAGAAACGTAGAATTATTTATTTATAGGGATATTCATTACATTTGTCATTGTAGTTGCATCTTCTAATGAATCCTTTAGAGTTATAAAATTAATATAAAGTGTTAATGAGTGTTTCTTTCTCCTGATCTCTAATCCTACAGGGATGGAGATCAGTGAATAATAATGGATTTTAGTGCATGCTGCAGGGAAGGAAGGGGAGAGCTTTGGAGAATGGATATTTCAGTTAAGCCAAACACTACAAAATGAAGATGTATGGGCAAATGAGCTGATGCCTGAGGTTACTCAGCTGAAAATTAGCTGGTGTCTGTGAGTGAAAGTGGCAAGCAATGGTTATCCACAGAACAGCTTTTCTTCCTTTGCTGTGTTTTGTGAGAGGTACAGCTTAATCACAAAGATCTATCTCTCTTTTTTCACATGCACAGACAGGAGAGAGGATGTTTTCCATCCAGTACCCCGTTGTGCCACAATGTCTCCCTGTCTGCAGGGTCCAGGGGCTGTATGTGGTTCATGGACCCTGTGGAGCAGCAGCTGCTGCTCCCTGAGTCCCTGGACTGGCAGGTCCATGTGCTGCTGTCAGTGCCCAGCTGCACCCTTCAGATGGGACTTTGTGCTTTCCATGTTGTGCCTGGTTCTTTTGGGCTTTGTGGTGCTGGTAGGGGAAAGCAGACCCTGGACCCTCAGTGCTGGTACCAGAGCTTGGCTTCAGTCTATAAAGAAAGGCTATGAAACCAAAATGAACCTGAATGTGCCCAAATGCCTCCTTGAAAGGCACCCTGAGCCATCGACCTTGGAAAACTATTTATAAAGCCAAAATGTAAATATAAATCTTGAAGATGTATCTACTTTATTGCTTCTGTTTTGTGGCCTTGTTTCTGAGCCTCTGCAAAAACCTCCTATCAGCTTTGGCAGGCCATGAATTAGGTCACTGCTTCATTGGCATCTTCCAAAATAGCTCTGAAATAAATAGTAACAAAGATATTTAAGGCGAGATAAACCACATTGGTGTTTATGGTGCTTGAATATGAAATTATTAGGTTGAATTTGAATAACAAGGCCTTATGAGATTATTAAAGCAGTTAATGAGGCTAAAACCTCAATACTATTGTACATCACAATGTGGTTAGGATTGATTCTGTAAGAACTTAGTGGCATTGTCTTTGCTTTTTCCACCTTTGCTTCCAGGGTTACAGTGGTACATAGAGACCACAGCATAACAGTAGCATTTCAAGTCTTTGCTGACTTGATCAATTAACTAGTTAGATAAAATAACTCCCAGTTATCCAAACCTAATTTCAAGCTGGAAAGTTTCCAGCAGTCCAATGAAATGAGTGAATTTTTACTCATTGTAATAGACAAAGAATTTTTGCAGGACTGGTCCTCAACAGTGGGCAAAATGAAACATTCATGGTTTAGTGCTTTACATTTTTTCTCCTGAAGCTGAGCACAAGTTAAAAGACATTTCCTCAGACCTGGTTGGTGGCCAGAGTGCTGGTGACATGCCTCAGGTGCATGGTGGCTGTAGGTGCTGTGTGACACAGGTTGGGAGCTGGGCACAGGGGGTGCACAAACCACCTCTGGGAGGAAGCAGTAATGGCTTCAGTCATTATCACCGAGGCAAAGAGGAAGCATGTCCACCCTCCTCAGCCTTGCTGTTCTGCCTGTTACCTGTGATGCTTTATCAGAGTTCAAGAAGCCATGGCTTTCCTTTACTGTCCCAGGGGTGTTGTCACTAGAGCTTGCTGCACCTGCTGGTTGTTAGAAGGTGCTTGTTGCCACTGCAGTGCTCCTGCAGTTCTGGTCAGAAGCACCACAGTGCCTTGTGAAATCAGATGTCTCTTTGTCACTGTCTAGGAAATAAATGCTTGTATCTCTTTGTATTTTTCAGATAATCAACCCCAATTTCATTCAAGAAGGTGAGTTAAGGACAGCTGTGCTGCAGTTGTGATTTACTCAGGTGCCACAGCATGCTCTGCACCTACCAGCATTTGCAGCAAAGGCAGCTCTCTGCTGCCCAGTCCCAGGGAAAGCAGGCTTCCTGCTGGCTGCTCGGCTCAGACAGCCTGGGGCCACAGGCCAGGCTGAAGCCCCCTAACATGCCCTCTCAAAATCTCATCCACCTGCCAGAGCACAGGGCTGGGGGATGGACACTCCCCTGCACCTCCTTCTCTGAGCTGTCAACAGCTGGCTTTTAGTGGAGGAAAGTTTCAATAACAAAATCCCAGGACTCCCAGCTGTTTGGGATCCAGATCCCATAGATCATCCTACAATGTATTCTCTAGCCTTGTATGACTCTAGACATCCTCACCTGCAGATTAAAAGAGGTGTTGTGTGTGTGTCCCCATGGTTTTTTTTACAGTGGCTCCAGAGTTTCTTGTGCCATTAGTGGACATCACCTGCCTGCTTGGGGACACAGTGATGCTGCAGTGCAAAGTCTGTGGGCGACCCAAACCAACTATAACCTGGAAAGGACCGGACCAAAACATTCTTGACAATGACAACAGCACGGCCACTTACACGGTGTCATCCTGGTAAGGTCCTGCCTGTGGATCCCAACATAGCTGGTCCTGGTGGTTGTGTTACTCTCAAATATGGCACCAGCTGGCTACAAGACTCATTAGGATGCAGTTATTTAAGTCTGGCATGGCATGTCAGCACATCAGTGCAGCAAACAGTGGCTGGAAAGGGTCAGACTTTGGGGCTGGGGTAGCTGTATTTGTTTCCCAAGCTGATGTAAGGTAGATCTACAAAGTGTGCTGGCAGTCGTGGGCTTGCTCCTGCTGACTTCCTGAGCCAGCTGCAAGCCAGAAGCCAGAATGTTAACATATTAGTTTGGCTAGTATTGCCTCTGCTGGGGCTTCTCTGCTGGAGTTTGATGCCATGATCTCCTTTGGGAGTCAAGCAGAGCAAGCCCTCACCAGCTTGCAATACACCTATCACAGGGCATTTTCTCATCTTATGGGCAGAGGTGAGGTTGGTTACAGTTTTCCTGAGCCTTTCCTCAGCTGTTCCTAAAAAAGCCCACATATGCTCCTGGGAAGGCTACATCTGGCTGTGCTTGGACAGAAAGATGCTTGTCATTATGTTCCTGGCTTGGCTAGCAGAGAGGAAAACTATCTTTACAACAAGCACTGGGAAGATTCAGAAAGATCTGGAGTTGAATTCAGGTCAGGTAACAGCCTGCTGCTGGATGCTCATCTGCAGCTTATATAAGCAATTTGGGCCAAACTGCAGTGGAAATCTCCAGGAGGCAATCTTTCATTTGAACTTTTCAGCACTTCTGGCTCAGGCTGAAATCAATCCAGGGAGTACAAAGTCACTGAAAGTGAAAAAAGAACACTAAGAGAGAAGGGATTTTACATATTCAATAAAAAAAAACCCTTACATCTGATCAAGAGCTTCCTTCAGAGACAATTGGCTTGTGCAGCTGCCCCAGAGCATCCAAAATTGTCTTTAGCTATTTCTCAGTAGATCTCCTAGTGCCTTATCTTCAGCCTCTGTCTGGGCTTGGGATGGGGGATATTTCCATACAGGGTTCTGGTTTTCATCACAGTCCCCTGCCTGTGTGTTGACTCCCTGTGCACTGTCAGCACGTGCATTGTCTCGTTACTCAAATACTCCTTCCACGAAGACACTGCCTGCCAAGCAGAGGCCCAGCGGATCAGTGGCTCTTACAAATCTTGCTGGCATGAGTGTCTGGATTTCAAGGAGAGGGGATATTTCTTTTATTTTTAAACCAGCACAATCAGACCAGCAAAAGCTGCAGTGTCCAGACAGTTATCCCAGCAACCATGTCCTTCTGCAGTTCCCGACAGATTAAGCATTCAAGAACTAGCCTACTTTTGCCATCAAGGGAACTTATTGTTGGCTCTAAGCTGGGTCTCCAGTACAGCTAAAACAGTTACACAAGCAAAATCCTTTAATTCAGGCCAGCTCTCTCAAATTGCATATTGGAGACTGAAGTGTGCAAACAGCAGTGACTGTGAACAGACCTGCTATAAATTCATGAGACTCCACAGAGCTGTTTATTTTCTCATATTGGCCCAAAGACTCAATGTGTCTCACAAACTCAGTGCTGTGCTCTTTATCCCTGGCTGTTATGAGATGTCCAGCCTTCCAACTGGGGACCTGGCAGCAGCATCAGATCAATGGCACATGCTCCAGGGGTCTGAAGCTCCCTGGAAATGTCACCCTGTCCTTTGTGACTGCTTTCTGCAGCTGCGAGAAGCCCAGTTTGTCTGGTGTGTGTTGGACTTCACTGCAGAGGCACAGCATCTCACCATCTTCCAAGACAGGAAAGATGGCTGTGGGTAGATCTTTCCAGATTTAGAGAGTCTAAGCATCCAGCTCTGGGCAGGCACAGGCAGTGTTCAACTCCTGGACTGCTTGCTGCTTGAGTGATCCTTCACATCTCCTCCTAGGCCACAACAGACATGAAGATCTGCATGGCAGGCAATTTGGACCGAAGGTTTGCTCAAAGGTTTCATTAACAGCCAAACCCTGACATATGGAGGGGTTGTACTTGAGCACCAAATTGCTGGAGGGATGTTCCTTCCAATGAGTTAATAAGATTTGTGTGCACATGTGTTTGCAATGAGGCAGGACAGGAACTACATAAAAACCATTAGCAATTGAAGCAGTGCTTTATAACTGGGGCTTCCTGCATCCACAGTGACTCAGGAGAGCTCACTTTGAAGATCTGCAACCTGATGCCTCAGGACAGCGGCATCTACACCTGTGTGGCAACCAATGAACATGGAACCGCATCAACCTCTGCAACTATCAAAGTCCAAGGTAGCACATCTGACCTCAACACACACGATTTTCCTCTGTGTGGTCCCTTGGTGAAGGCTGGGAGCACACAGGAACAGCCCATGCAGTCAGATGTGGAGCTGTGCCTGGTGAATTGAGATGTTGAAGGCGTACAACCATTCCTCAGCCACAACTCCCACTGATGGCTGAAGGCTTTGCATACTCTTTGTGCTTGGTTAAGTCATCTGACCATAAACATCACATTTGGGAAATGAAAACGCACTTGCACTGGTTCAGCTCCTCCATCCTGCTCGTAGTGCTGCTTCCCAGGAGCTCAGTAAGGTCAGCCAGGGGAAGCTCAGCTCCCTCGGGCTGCCAACTCCCTGCAGGAATGGTGCCCCAACTGACTGCAGGAAGCTCTGGGCTTTAGAAACTGCCTGGAGCAGGTGGAACTGGGATCCAGTGACACCGATTTTCCACCTCCCCTTCTCTTTAGGGGACAGAGGAGGTGAGAGTAAGATTTGGCCTGGGTGAAACTATCCTTCTTCAACTTGGAGACATGTCTCCCAGCCTGAATTCTCAGCACTGTAATTAGTGACCCATCTAATTGTAATGAATATGAAATAACGAGTTGATGCTCATCACCTCCAGCTATGGAAGGGATCTGTTAGCATGAGGGATGAGAAGCGCCAGCTGTGTTGAAGGGGATGGTCCAGAGACAAATGTCTAACTGGAGACTTACAGATGCAGCAATGTTACGGGCATTTAAAAGTCGATTTGTTTGGTCTCACAAACCACCCTAGATACATAATTTCCCCAATTTATCCAAGCAAGTCAGTGGCTGCACTAACCACTCCTGTGCTGAAGGGAGCCCTAAGCAAAGCACAGAAGGGTTATTGGTCATTTGTCAATCTGCTCCCAAGCACACAGAGCACCATACACACAGAAGAGCTCTGAATGCCTTGCTTGTGTCATTTTTAGATATTCAGTGGTAACTGACTCCTCACCTGCTGCTTAGAAAAGTCCCTCTACAGGGTGCAGCTGTCCTGCAGTGACCTGATGTACCTGCTACACCTGATCTTCAGGATAAAGCACTAACACTTGTTGATGTGATGCTGGACTTGGTGTTTTCTCTTCCCAAGGTGTGCCAGCTGCCCCAAACCGCCCCATTGCTCAGGAGAGAAGCTGCACCTCTGTGATCCTACGCTGGCTACCCCCATCCAGTACAGGCAATTGCACCATTTCAGGCTACACTGTGGAGTACAGAGAAGAAGGTAAGTGCTGTGAGGTGTGCTTGCTGCCTGTGAGAATGAGACCAAGTTTCCTTTATGATGCAACAGGTCCCAAGAGCATTCTTATCACCACTGGGATGCCACTAGTTGTAGCTTACAAATCCCAAAGTGTAAGGCAGACAGAAGCCCTTCTATCATCCAGTCCAACCTCTCATGTATTACAGACCTTTCTGTGTTCTCTGATTGTTTATGACAAAGTAAAGTGTGTTAAGCTAAAACATTATCCTTATGTTATCACTAAGGCATCCTTATATCATTTGCATTCTACCTGCATGGTGTCCATCCTTTCAGGAGGGTGCTTCCCAGAAAAGCAAAACCAAATCAGCCTCATTATTTTTTTGGATCTGGATAAAGTTGCAGATCCCTGCATACTTTTCAAGCTCAGCTCTGAAAACCATTTGTTCTTAAATCCAACTATCCTTTTCTCCTGAAGAATTAGCTAGATATTAAATGCACTGTTTTCCCAATATGCACAGGTATGTGCTTTAGAAAAGAGCATTTGAAATTATTCACATCCCTTTTTACATTCTTCCTGCAAAGGTGTGAGGGTCCCTGGGCAGTAAACCTTGCCGTAGGTATATGGCCTCTATTTTTTCCCCTTTATACTTCAAAAAATCCTACCCCATTTTTAGTAAATGTGCAAACCTAATCACTCCATCATATTAATGCCTTCTCCTAGTGAATATTCTCCCTTGACCCTTACTCTGACATCAGTGTGACTGGCATCTTTATAAAAGACTAAAAGCTCCTTTGTTAACAATAACCCCCAAAACAAACAGCAAAAAACTCAGCAGTGTTTTCAGTATTCCTCCCACTTCAAAGGTAAAACTGATGCTGGTAAAACCAACCATGACCTTGTGAGACATGGCAATCAGAATTTGTCCACAGTAGGCACAAAATAAATTGGTCATGGTAAATAATGTAAAGGTAAAAGGCCCTGAACTTACTAAAATAAGACAAAATTTTATGTATTCTTGAAGAAATCACCATCTGTGACAGGGTTCTGTGTTCCAGGGGTCCTTTTCTGTTCTCTGACCCTGTACAAAGGAGTAAATATTGCTCCTTTGATTACCAGAAGTTAGGCAATGTCTGGGTTTGTTTCTGATAGGAGCAGGAGCACATGACAGTCACACATTTCTTTGCTGCAATTCTGCTCATCTGCAAGCTGCCTGTGTTAATCCTCAGAAAGCTGGTTCCCCTCCTGCAGCTGCAGCTTTCACTGTAGTCACCACATCTTCATCTGCAAAAGCATTTGGATTGCACTGATACCCTGTCTCAGCTTCATCGCCCTTGCCCATGGTTTTGGGGTTTTTTTTGCAGTCTTCCTGCTACTGTTTCTCTCATAGCAAAGCTGTCATCAAATCAGCCCTCCACTTCTGTCTTATCACACTGCCCTGAGACCACTTGGAGCACACAGCCACAGCTAAAATGCTGGAGAGATCAGCTTCCCTGGGCTGTGCTTTTTCCATCATTTTCAGTCAACTGAGGGGCATTTCCTTATTTTCTCAATTAGCCAGATGGGAAGGTGGCTACAACACATAAAAGCTTCCTGTGACCCATTTCTGGTTTAACAGTCTGCTGTAACAGTGCCTCTTAAAACCCCTGTAGATTTGAACCTCCCAGGGCACTACCTAAGTTGGGCAGAGAAAGCCTCAGCCCTGAGCTCACACAGTGAGTGTTTCCCTGAGCTCCCCTTCTCTTCCTCTGTCCAACAGGCTCGCAGGTCTGGCAGCAGTCGGTAGCCTCAACTTTGGACACGTACCTCGTCATTGAGGACCTGTCCCCAGGCTGCCAGTACCAGTTCCGAGTGAGTGCCAGCAATCCCTGGGGGATCAGCCTGCCCAGCGAGCCATCTGAATTCGTGAGGCTCCCCGAGTACGGTGAGTGGGCACTGCAGGGAGGGACTGATGCACACAGGAGTCCACCTGTGCTGTCTGCACGGTGTGTTTTGATGGGTCCCGATAAAAATAGGGATCCTGGACCAACGAGGAATACAAGAAAAAGCCTGGAAGACGCTCAGAGACGGCTCCTGCCCTCAGAAAGGATTTTCATGTCTTCACCTCCATCCAGGCTCAGAGCCTCTGTCTGCCACAGAGGCTATTGCAGATTCCAAGCAGGTCCCTGCTTTCTATTCCAAGATTATTTCTTGTCTTAATCCATGCTCAATAGGCTCCATGTCCTGGCTGGTGTCCGTCCTGCCTTTCCAGCAATGCCAGCAGCACCAGCAGCTTCTGCTGGGCAGCCCAGCTGGGGGCCGCAATTCCACTTGCAAAATGTCCCTCCTTGAGCAGTGCAGCTGGTATAGGAATGCTGGCAATTCCCAAGTGCTTGGTGCTGCAGGAATTTGGGGTACAGCTCACTCTCAAAGGTGCTATGAGCAGAGCCCACTTTTCCCCATAGTGTCATACACCTGGTGTGTAACTAGGCCTGTGACTGGCTGTGCCGGATGGAGAAAGAGCTCACACAGCATAGCTCTACCCCCTGTCTGTGTGGCCCTTTTCAGCCCAAAATTGCAAGGACAGATTTGAGTCCCCCTTATCCATACCTTCCCCTGGGGAGCTCTGCCATTTAGTGGTCCAACACACTGGATCTGTGCCTGAGCAGTATGAAGCTGGACTCCTAGTGATAATGTTTCCTGTCTTAATAATACAGTCTCACATAATTTTAATATATAGTCCACAGCAAACTGTCTTTAACTTTGTACCATCTTGAATGTTCTTTGTTCTCTCAAAGACTCTGCTGCTGATGGTGCCACTATTTCATGGAAGGAAAACTTTGACCTTGCCTATGCAGAGCTGCATGAGATTGGGAGGTAATATTAACCCTGCATATTACTGCAATAAAACACTCAAACAATGGCTTGAAGATTTTTCCTTGGTGGGGAGTTTAGGTTACTTTTGTAGTTACCTTGAAAACTGCTGCTCCTTTCAAAGAGCATTGCACATCAGATACTGATTAAAATACTGACTAAATTCTGTTTTTCAAGATAAGTTCTGATTTGAGAATTGCAACTTGGCAAACTGGTGAGCAATTAGGCAGCCAGATCTCTGGCAGTTGGTATCTTCTCTGTCATCTCTGATCTGAGGTCCTGTTTTGAAGTAATGATGATTTACTGGTTCTGGATAAGCTTAACCTCAAAGACTGAGTTTGCCAAAACACTTGGGCATGTGACTGACTTATCTTTGCTGATTTGGAGGGTGAGTTGAACAAAGCCTAAATAGGAGCAGCACATGTTGTCAGCCCTTTGAGCTCTCCACAGATAACAGATAAGGGGCATGCAAATAATTCAGGATAATGCAATTAGTTCTTCAGCTCATATGTCAGAGACAAGTAATTCTGGGGTTGAAAGGACAGGAGTCCTTCTGGTTCTGTAGAAAACAGTGACATATTAGTAAGAGCTCAAGTTCAGCACATAGTGAACTAAAACTGCATAGTTCACTGCATATTTTTACTTTCAGAAATGATCCTATGGTCTGTATGAGTTTCCTAAATGCTTTCCTGGCAGCTTTTTTCTTAATTTCTTACTGTGTGTCTGAAAAAGTGAGTCAAAATGGTAGGTTAGTGATTATTTAACAAGGCTTTTCTTTTAGTTGTTTGAGAAAGTTTGGTCTCTTTAATAAAGCAGCTGGAGAAGGGAGACCCACAGCTAAAATAAAAGGAGATAGAACCTGTAAAAGTGGCAGCAAATTGAACCCAGGGGAGGTTGTTAGAGGATATCAGTATGGCTGCACAAAGCAAAGTGACACTGTTTGCTCTCAGTGTTTGCTAATCCCCAAAGAATCTCTAAACCCAGGGTAAGAGAGGGAGAGCCTTTGTTGGAAAAGGTTATGAACAACTTGTTAAATCTGATTCCTTGAGAAATATTAATGTGGTGAATCAAAAAACCCTTCAAAAATCACTCTGTTATTGTGCTAAAAACTAGGCATGATTTATTCATGAGGCCACTTCATTATTCTGTTTTCTTTATAATTTCAGGGGTCGATTCTCCATAGTAAAGAAATGTGTCCACAAAGCCACCCGGAAAGATGTTGCTGTAAAATTCATTAGTAAAAAAATGAAAAAGAAAGAGCAGGCAGCACATGAAGCAGCTTTGTTACAACATTTACAGCATCCCCAGTACATCACTATCCATGATACCTATGAGTCTCCTACTTCGTACATCTTAGTTTTGGAACTGTAAGTACTCAGAGGTTGTATTCAAGTGTCTGGGTAGGAATCACAGCCTTGTTAAAGCCAAGCACAAAAATCGCCCTGAGTTCAGCAGGGCAAAGATTTTATTGATTGTGATGTCAAATAAATAGCCATTTTCTGCACAATTTCCACCGTCTTTTCTTTACAGTAAGTAAGATTCAGAAGGACAAATAAAACTGCTTTCTACTTGGGTGAAGCTTGGGTAATTGAAAAGCATCAGACTTACTTGGGCAGTTTTGCCCACTTTTTATATTTGAGTAAAAGTGTTTCAGCTAGATCGAAGCCTACATCATTCTAATGATTTTTGGTAAAAATACCTGTGTAGCAACCATGCTTGTCCCATAAGGAAAAACAGCAACCAAACTCCAAAATGCTTTATTACAGTATATCCAACACAGTATATTTGGGCTATTTGATTGTTTGTTTGTTTGTGCAGATAAAGAAACTAGGTGGAAAACTTTTATTGGGTTAGTTTTCCCACAGAAAATATTACCAGCTGAAAATGTCAGTGATTTTTTTTTCTGCATTATGTAACCAGCTCTATAAATAAATAGATGAATCCAAATAATTAAGAAGCTGTGTTTCCAAAGGGGTTGTCTCTATTGAATCCATCCTTAAACAAATGAGTTTACTTTAAGACTGCTGCTAAATTTGTCAAGGACTGGAGATAACAACTGAGAATTAATCATTCTACCACTTCCATGGCCTGTGGTATCTTGAGATATCATTAAATACTCCTCAGATCTTGTATTTTATTTTCCTCCCTTTTTTAGGTCACAAAGTTTCCATTGTAATTTTGTTTTCAAATAGGAACTGTTCCTAGAGATGCCATGTGATGTTTCATGAGCAGGGTTTGGTTTGTTTGTAGGATGGATGACGGCCGTCTCTTAGATTATCTGATGAACCACGATGAACTTATGGAGGAAAAGGTGGCGTTCTATATAAGAGACACAATGGAAGCCTTGCAGTACCTTCACAACTGCAGAGTGGCTCACTTAGACATAAAGGTGAGAACAAAGGAGAATGATGCTGTTATTCCGTGCCCTGGAGCAGACAGTTCCCAGCTGTGCAGACAGGGAGGACGTGCAGCCTGTACCCCAAGGAGATGATCACTAAATGGACAAGATGTTGATCAGACCAAGGAGTTCCTGACCTGCAGTGCCAGGTCTTCACCTTCAGATAAGAAATGCACCTTTTTCCTTGATTCACTGTTTGTTCCCAAGGGCTTTCTGAATTTAATGAAGGAGAAGGAAAATGTCTGAGAGACAAGAGTGAGATGTCACTAGCACCTGACTGAAAGGAAACAATGAATAATTCTATGGAGCATGGTTTGGGCTCACACTGTACCAACTCAGCCACCAAGCTTCCTGAGCAGAGCTGCCTCATGCACAGACAATTCTGGGCAGGCCAGAAGGAGCCCGTGTCCCCCTCACATCTGCAGCACTGCCTTTGGGAGCCCAAAGCAAGGGGAGGGAGGAAGGGTGCCAGGGATCAGGAGGTGGGCAGGACTGGCAGGGGCAAAGGAGCACATTGCATTGTGCTGCAGAGCCTGAGAGGGAAATTGGGTGGGAAATACACTCAGGGAGGGGTTCAGAGGAAGAACAAAGAACAAGCTGTACTGTGGAAAAGAAACTGGAGTATTCTCTAACATCACACTCAGACTAGTACAGCTCGTACCTGCTTTTGTGAGCACACGTGGCAGGAGGCACTGTACTGTCCTGGATTTGGCATTGTACTGCTGTCCTCCCCAGCATCCCAGTTATCTTGGATGACAGAGAATTAGCCATTGAAGTTATCATCAAGTGTGTCAAGTTTTGTGATCTGCAACATTGATTCTGGTTGCCAGGGATATCAGATAATCTACAATTCTTTGCAGACTTAAATGGCAATTAAAAATGGAGCATGAGGGATGAATTTAACTTTCTTATATACTGAACAATCCAGCTTCAGGGAGATCTGTTCTCATCTCTCCAACCCCCAGGCATGTCAGATGAAGCAATACTTTCATTCTTCTGCTGCCTCTACCCCTAAAAAAAAAATATCCACTTGTATAGGACCTTATGTGAGAATTAGACACAAAAGGCTAAATCATCCTGGTTTCTTTCTATGAGATTGTTTGTATTTTTTGCTCTATTTACATGACCTGTCAAAAAGTAGGTATTACTTGGAGGTAAGAAACTGCAATGAATTCTCTGTTTGATCATAAGATATTTCCCAGAAACAAGGTGGGAAGCTAGTTTTCTGTGACCTATTTGCAGTTCCCCTGAATGAAGGATGCTATGTAAAGCACCTTCTGTTGCTAAGTGGGAAGCAGGAGATGCACGGGCAGTGACAGCAGACCTACCCATGGACTGTGTTGTCCCAGGATCCTGCTCAAGGATGTGTTGATTTTGTCAACAGAGACTGAACAAGAGAAGAGCAAGTGGAGAGACTGGAACAGCAGTGTAGTGAACTTTGCTTTACATATATATATATGTATATAGCTGTGAGGGAGCAGTAAAATATGCATGAGGATAAAGGAGAGAAAAAAAAGATCCAGAAGGGTACAAGAAGTAAATTCAGAAATCATCTCAGGGCCAACAAAGGAAGGATAATCCATATTAAGTCCCCAGAGCACAGCATACAGGCAATGCTCAGCAACTCCCACTGAGAGAGACCTTAAATACTGCAAGTTGCTAAAACAAAGGAAAAACCAACCAGGTTGAAATGTAATTGCATGCTGGCTTGGAAAGCATGACTGTGTCCTGGTGTGTACAGGGGAACACTGGCTGCTCCATGTCAACCAAAAGCAACAGTAATGGCACACACTAGAGTCCCTCCCAGGGTAGTGGGTGCAAAATTGAACATTTACTTCATGAAAAACATTTCTGCTGCAAGTTAGGCACACTTACTTAGCCAGCTGTCATCTGAACAAATGGAATCTAAATAAACTGATCAGATATATACAAGTCTTATTAAAATTTAAAAATCCATCAGTGCTCTTAATCTGTAGAGATTAGTTTGGGAAAATAAACTGTAAGTATTTGGGACAAAGTGCAAAATCCCAGTGTGTTGCCCTAGCGCTAAAGAGGATCTTGTCATTGCAACTGCAGCACTGATCTGAATTTGGAGCAAACAGCAGCTGAGCTGGTTCCTTATCATTCACTCTCCTGATCTCTACCTTGCACATCTGATTAAATGCAAATTTTGATTGGCCATTAAAACTACATGAAACCTACAGATTTTATTTGCCAAAATATAGTTATGATTAAGTTTATATCATTATCTTTTCTACAGCCAGAGAATCTGCTCATAGATTTAAGAATCCCGGTGCCTCGTGTCAAGATCATTGATTTGGAAGATGCAGTCCAGATCACAGGTCATTACCATGTCCACCACCTCCTTGGAAACCCAGAGTTTGCAGCCCCTGAAGTTATCCAAGGCCTTCCTGTCTCCCTGAGCACAGATATCTGGAGCATTGGGGTCCTCACGTACGTCATGTTAAGTGGTGTCTCTCCGTTCCTTGATGAAAGCAAAGAGGAGACTTGTATCAATGTGTGCAGAGTAGATTTCAGCTTCCCACACGAGTACTTCTCCGACGTGAGTCACGCCGCCAGGGATTTCATCAACGTTATCCTCCAGGAAGACTTCAGGAGAAGGCCAACGGCAGCCACTTGTTTACAGCACCCGTGGCTGCAGCCCCACAATGGCAGCTATTCCAAGATCCCACTGGATACCTCCCGCTTGGCCTCCTTCATCGAGCGCCGCAGGCACCAGTATGACGTGCACCCAGTCCCCAGCGTCAAGAGCTTCCTGTTGAGCAGGATGAACCTGGGAACATAGGGCCTCCATCCATGGGATCCTACGCTGCTGGTCCTGAGCCGGGTGCCGGGAGCGCCGCCAAGAACACACAGGCACCACACAGATCCGTCTGTACGTATCCCATGTTCGGCGTTTGCCTTTCACCAACTGCAGGGTGGAAATCACTGTGGATGTGGCAATGGGACCAAGGCAAAGGGGGTGACAGCAGCGGGGACATGCTCCCTCTCTTGGGGTACATGGTATTTTCACATCCACCGCCAAAAAAGGACTGTGGGAAGCAAACACCGACTGGGAACGAGAGCCAAAATTGCAGTTGCCTTAATCTTTGTGAGGCAGCCTTACAAGAAATCCTCTTGATCTTGCTGAACGGAATTCAAAATGTACAAAAGGTTAGGAGTAGGGTAGTGGCGGGGAGTGAGACCAGGCTGACCTTGGCATGCACTGCAGAACTGGACTGGTCAGTTTTTGCTGATATCATTGCAAGCCTGCTCCAGGTTATCAGTCAGATTTCTCATGCCTCATATGTCTGGGTCTACCATGATTTCAGTGGGGACTTTGCCTGCACAGGACATGCAAGATCAGGCTCCAGTCACTGCTGGATCAGCTCCCATGGTGGCATGGCTTAGGTACACTCCTGTTGTGTGGTAGTGCTCAGACCAAAATCCTCCATTAAGCCCCTCCTTGGGCTTTCTGCTGTGTTAAGTCAATGTGCAGCACCTTTTGGAGCTATGATTAAGGCAATGAATTCACTGGAGCATACAGCTGATTCTGACTAAGCACAATGGGACTATGGTGGGTTTTTTAAAAGCATTTTATACACATTGTACAGAAATCTTTTGCAAAACCTGTGCATTGAGAAAAGGCAGAGTCCAATTTTTGCAGTATCTGTAAACTAGATGATGATGGTGATCAAGACAATTTTTTCTATCACAGGTTTTCAGTATACATATATTGTATCATAGATATAAATATATATAAATATAAAGGATCCTGTTCCATTTCTAGCTTCAGAATTGCTTGGCCCAAAGTCCATCTAAGCCTTTCAGAGTGCAGTAGGAATGGTGAGTTCATTCTTGTGCTTACAGCTTGAAAATCGTTTTCAGTGTTTAAAGTATGTCATTTGTTTCATTTCCAAACTTGTAAATATCTCTCAGCCACCATTAGCACTTCATAACCAAAGCATTCATGAGGATATTTTTATGTCCAAAGCCGAATTTGTAATAAAAAAATAATATTCACAATTAAAACATTTATCTCTTGCAAGCCAAGCTGCAATATCATCATATTGGTGTTACAGTGACGGAGCCAGCCTTAGGTACAACCAACATAGGGAGTCTGCAGTGACAAATCAGCAGTTTGTAGGTTGGCCAAATCTTCCTTTCCAGAAATGGGACTGGAAGGGCAAACCAGCTGGGGCTTCCCCATCCTACTGCCACACCACAAAGCTCTACAGCCTTGAGGGGTTACAATCAAAGAGATTTTTTTCCCCTGGCATGGAGGGACTTTGTCTTGGTGCTGAGTGCCATTTGTGTGCCTCTAATGGGAAATGGCAGTTGTTACCAAAGGTTTTCCTAAGGAAATGGGCTTGATCTGACCATGTGGGCTCAAGTACACTCTCTTGTAAGGGTGAGTCAAATCTCATTTACTATCCAAGTAACTGCACTGTGAGCCTGCAGGAGCAAGTACTGTCTCTGCCAGTGGGTGGTGAAGATGCCCTGCAAGTACTGTTAAATTCTCAGGGCTCTAAAAGCCCTTTTTTGACCCACCTCCAAGCTCAGTTTCACAGCAGGGAGGAGACCTGGCCCTTCTCTTTGTGTTTGCTCCATCACAGCACCAGAGTGGTCAGTATTTTGCTAGTGGAGAAGAGGCACAGCAAAAACCCTCAGCGTTCAGCACTGAGTGTGTGCAACATAGAACAGCTCTTGACACCAGGGAGCCACAGGCAGAACGGGGAGCCCAGGTGTCTCAGCAGAATCAGAAGTGGTCCAGGGAGACATCTAAGATGGGGAGGGAGTTGTGGAAAGGTTTGAAAGAGACAAGTGTTCATGGAAGGTTAAGCTTTTTGAATATCCAGAACCTATCTCAGTTCCTCTCTAGAACAGCAGCTGATTTTCTAAGCAATCCAGCAGCACCTCTTAGATAAAGACCAGACCCTCATCCTGAGCAACAGTGCAAAGTATGCAATTTCTTAGCAACTGAATACAGACAGCAGTCAAGGGGGTCTTTAATTACCACCAGCCTCAGGTACTTTCTCACTACAGGACTGTCTGTCATTCTTCCTATTTGTCAAAGCTGGCTCTTTGTGCTGTGATTGTGGTACCCTTAAAAAAATGTTCATGGAAGTGTGGTCTGTAAAACCCACAGCTTTTATTAGGCCCATGGGTTCCGTTTAAGCCACAGGCTTTCTGCTTGGCTTTAATACAAACAAATTCTCACATATCATATGAAATTTGGAATTATTTAACATTTTGTTTTCCTACCTCCTGCATTCCCATGTCAAACTACAACAGCAGACACTTTGGATGCAGAGGGGGGAAAAGCTGGATTATTTAAGGGAACATTTAAGCCTCTCATTGCTATCAAATAACAAGAAAAGAAAACCCAAAAGGCGAAAGAGGGAGGATACATGATTAGGTATTGGTGCTCAGATTCAAAAAAGACTAGTTGTTGAGAGAGCTGGAAGTGCTGAACTCTGAAGATTTTGAATGTTCTGGGTTTACTTTTGTGGTTTTGCTTTTTCCATATTCATGTTAGAGAACGTCTCTTCCCGGGCACAGCTCTTCTTAGAGCACATTCAGGAATACTTGAACCAGTTAAAACTTCCATATAACATATGTGATTATCAACTGTTCCTGTTTTTTATCTCAAAGATTTCTTTTGCCTGAATAATATCAAGCTGACATGGAATGCTGCCATATGATAAATACAGAGGAAATATCCTGACTTTGTTCCTTCAAAGTCTTTTTAAGCCAACCTGTGGTGCCTCTGCAGATACAACAGGTCCTGTAACTCTGATGAAAATTGTAACTCCATTGTAAAGAGATTGCAGAAGCTCAGTAAGTAGGCCTGCAGTGCACCCACGAGTGAGAAGCACCCAGGCCAAGTCCCTGTGTAGCATTCTCCAGCTACTGGATTTTTTGGTGCATGAAATACTGCCTGTAACAAACACAGTTTCTCAACAAAGCTCCCCAGAGAACATCTGACCCCGAGGGGAAGATTTCCACCTGCAGCTGTACCACTCAGAGTGTTCCCAAGGCGGCTGAGTGAAGGTGTGGTGGTGGCTGCGCCCTTTAGCTTCTCCAGCAGCTTCCAACCATCCGGAATGACCAACAGTGACCAACACTGACAACAGCGCACCACAAGCTCTGTGTGGAGTGGCACTGTGTGCACAGCCACCATCTTCAGACATGTCCACAGTGTTCTCAGCCTGCTCTGACATCAAAGTGTGGCTCCCAGTGTCCCCAGGCACTGGGTGACAGGAGGGCAGCAGCAAAGGTCCTGGTGCCACAGAGCCCACAGGACGTGGTGGCATGGGGGTCTCCTTATTTAAGATGGCTTCATTTAATGAATGTGCAATGAGAACTAACTCGCCTCTCTCTCTACTCCACGTGGAGCAGCCAGGCCAGGGCAGGAATTCTGCTGGCCAGTGTAGCACTGTCAGCCCCCATCAGGTGTTCGGGCACTTGCTGCTCAGTGAGAGGCCCCCACCTGCCCCCAAGCTGCCAAGCCTCCTGGGCATGGTACTACAGGGGTGACACACAGCCAGTCCAGGGCTGGAGACTTTGGTACTTTAAATCAACCCATGCTTTAAAATTTATAAAATTTCTCTCTCTCCTCGGTGATACCAACAAGTTCTGTGTAGTCTTACTGCCCTTTTATTTCAAAAGACTATGGATTTATTTTTCAGCAACATGTATCTTTTTACTTTGAACTTAATGCCAAGATGAAGTCTGTGCCCTCAACTGACCTGTAAAAGGCTGTGGCTTCAGTGGAGTTCATTAGCATTTCTGACAATGCTATTACACCTGTGCCACAAATACTGTGCATAAAGGCTGAAAGCAGAACCACACATTATGACCTGACTATATATAACCCTATTCTAATGCCCTTGCAACGAGGGGACTGCATCAAGTGACCTGGGATAATATAAACTTCAGAGACAGATGTAAGGCTTCTCTGTGCCCCCAAAGGTCTAACAGATAATTTAAGTACACAGGGGCTCACCACCTGGTTTTGTTTTGTTCCTTTCACAGCAGAGGTGGATTCTTCTCTAACACAGGGCTTGGGTTTATTTTCGAGCTCATTCACTCACGTCCCATCAGAAAATGGTGCTTTCCCAAGGAAACAAAATAAAATCCCATTTTACTAGGCTGACTGCACACTGTCATCAAGTGATGTACTCTCATTCTGGGATCCGTATAGTGCTGAGTGTTTCCATAGTGTCAGGATGCTGAATGTTTGCTGTAACTGTAGTCTTTATTATGGAGCTAGTAAAAAACCAACATCTCTACTCAAGCCATATTTCACCTTCATGTCCAATTCTAATGCTGGTGCTTTTACTTCTCTTTCTACCAAACTGTTGAACACTGCTCTGCCACTTGAGGTCAGTTTGCTGATAATTTTCGGAAAGTGAATGCAATAGCAAATGGAAAAAAAAAAATAAAATTAAATCTCAGACTTGTTCACCAAGATAAGAGCAAACAGTTGGAACATATTGATGCTTTTCAATCTTAGCAACAATCCACTGAAGGAGGAAAAAAGAAACAGTATTGCTAACAGCTCAGCATTTTCAAGGTGCAAAGTAATTCCACAGCCTTAATTATTTCAGTGTATTGCTGGTCTGCCTTAAATGTATCTTCAGTTTTATTGCGGATTTCATTTTGTATGCACACAATGTCGGTTTGTAAAGGCAGGTTTGTAAATATTTCCTTTGTAAGTCTAATCACTCATGTGTACTGTTGTGAGGTGACTACTTGCTGTCCCATGTTGTTGTTACTATACTTCAGTATATATGATCATCTACAGATGTAGCTTCGACCTGTACATTTCCTGTCCTTGCATTCCTAAACATAGAGTATACTAACGACTCCCTTTCTGGGCTTTTTTGATTAAATAAAGTTATTCAGAGAAGAATGGGTCAGTCGTACTTCCACACGTGTCATCTTTCTGAGTGAGGCCTTGGAGGCTCAGGGCTGCTGAGCGCTTCATTCACCTCATCTTTTCCGGAGGGATCTCCCAGGGACTGTCACCCTGGCTGCATCCACCGAGCGGCCTTTTGGGAATCCCCCCGGGAGCCTACGCGGCCAGAAACCCTCGGGCCACATCAGACCCTCCGTGCACCGGCGGCTTGTGCTTCCCGGGGGAATGGGCTGCCGGGAGAACTGGGAACCGTGGAGTTCTCGGGGAGCAGGGCCGGGACGGCGCAGCAGCCGCGCGGAGGCGACGCCACACGATCCGGGAGGAGACGCCACACGATCGGGGAGCCGACACCACACGATCCGGGAGCCGACGCCACACGATCCGGGAGGAGACGCCACACGATCCCCGCCGGCCACACGCAGTCCCCGCCCCGCGCCCCTCCCGCCGCCGCATCATCGCGGGGCGCCG
>VZTX01022507.1:0-42420 GCA_013400915.1 Pardalotus punctatus | reverse complement strand
GGTGGGGGGTCCCCAGGTGTCCTGGGGCCGCAGGGCTCTGCCCGGCAGTGCCGGAACCCCTCGTCCCTGGCCGAAGCTGTCCTAGCACCCCTCCCTGGGTGCTGCCGGGGGGCTGTGCCCACCCCAGTCTCCACGTGGAAGCAGGATGAGGCTCAAGCCTCGGAGTCTCTTCCCAGCAGGGCAGAAGGCGTTGGCCCAGGAGGTGTTTTTGACTTCAACCCGCGTTTGTTGCACTACACGTTTCTGCTGCTCGCACTGCGCTCTGCGTGCATTTCCTTTGGCAGGGTGGCAGCCCCCTGTTCACCTTCCTCCCCTCCCCTCTGACAGCCCTGGGAGGTTTTGTTTATTAGATGCAAGCTGAGAGTCTTAAATGACTCCGCTCTACTTTTTCCAGAGCCAGAGAAAACACGCCAGAGGCAGGTCTGCAGCAAGGTGCCTCCCTGTCCTCACCTCGGGATTTCCACTGCGGCTCTGATTTGCACTGATGCTGGCTGGGAGGCTGCTTGGCTCTGACACGGTACCTGTTTCTGTCAGAAGGGATCAGATCCTCGGGGTTGCATCTGTCCTGACCTGACAGCCCGACTTTGACTGTGTTTTGCTAATTTTACTTCCTAAGAATTAACTGTGAGAGAAAGCATCACGCTTGATACAATTAGGAGCATTCTCTTGCAACTGGGATCATTTGTAATCTGAATATCTTGTGTTCTGTTAAACACCCTGCAAAAGCCTCGGTACATTATGCCGCAATTATCAATAATACATGATGAATTGTGGTTCCACAGCAGTTGCATCAATAGACAGTAATTGTGCCACCTTGTATTAGCCTTTCTGTGCTTCCCCCCACCCCTGATTGAGCATCAAAAGAGCAAGCTTTTAGCTCCTTAAAACCTCTTGCATATCTTATATTGAAAAGTAAATGCAGCAAATAAATTTTGGTTTCACCACTTTAACGAGGTTCAGCCATTAGGACCCTTTACAAGAGAACAAACCAAGCATGGGGAAAGTGTGAGGTCTCCATTGGGTGGCCAGGAAGGGAGCACAGTTGCCAGGCTCAGGCAAGGAACAAGATCGTGGTGGCAGTAAAGGTTTTAAAAAATACACCTGCTCCCCCACCCTTGCGTTTGCTAGGTGTAGGATAGCACTTGCAGGTGTGCCTTGGATGAGCTGCCCACTCCCTGGCACGTCACAAATTGTGGCACCGTTAGGCTGCAGTTTGCAGCCAGACCTGGCAGGCTCTGCGTGAGGTCAGGCAGGCCTGGCAGGAGATCCAAGGAGCTGTCCTTTTTCAGCCAAGAGGAGAAAACGGGCTCGTGTGATGGGTGGCACACCACAAAGGGCACGTGTTTTCTGGGTGGTTTTGGGGAGAAGGGCTCATCTAAGTTTGGCCATGCCAGCAGTATTCTGAGGATGTCGAACCAGAGTATATTTACATTTATTGTTTACCTGAACAGGCAGCCCAGGGTTTCTCTTGGTGCTCAAAGCTCCATTGCTTCCTCACGGTGTCTGAGGGCATCCAGCAGAGGCACAGCCCATGTGTTTGGAGTCTTATCGGTGTGTGCTGGTCAGGGGAGGGGTAATCCCTTCTCCATTGCCCACAGCTGCAGCCAGGGAACCAGGAAAATCAGCACAGTCACTGCACCTGGATGTGCTTGAGCAGATACTGCTGCTCACATTCTTCTGGGCTTGACTCACCAGTGGTCTTCTTTTATAACATTTTCAAATGAAAACATTTGTTGTCTGTCCCACGATGCTGGTGAAAGCTCTCTGTCGAGGCCATCCTCAATTAAACCTCTTCCAGGGAGAAACATGTGGCACGTGTCCATGGCAGTTCCTGCCTGCTCTCTGGCAGGCACACACCTGGCCCAGGGGCAGGTACTTTCCCCTGCCCCACCGTGGTGTGTGCAGCATTTCAGGAGCTCTGTGCACACCAGCAGCATTTCCAAGGTGTCTCTCCCCCTCTCCAGCAGCAGAAGCCATCAGCAGGGGCTCTGACAGTCTCTCGAGCCCATGTTATTATTCAGAGCCCAGTGTGCCTGTGGGAGCTGTGAGGAGGGAATCAGCGAGGCAGCCCTGCTTTTGTGACAGAGCTGGTAAGTGAGCTGCGGTGCTTAGGGGAGGAGTTCAGGTGCACCCAGCCAGGCCCTGGGGCTCCAAGGAGGAGCTGTGCCCCCTGCAGCCAACATCTGTCCATCCCTGGTGTGGGAGGAGCAGCCACAGCCCTGGGGTGCTCTCCAGCACACCGTGCACCATCCATCTCCAACTGCCTTGTTCCGGTGGGTTTTCCTTATGCTGGATTTTGGTGGCTCCAGCACTCGTTGCCACATCCAGGAGAGAGCAGAGGGCAGGAGAGCTCTGGTGCTCTGTGTCCCTGTGTGTGGCTGTGATGGGGACTGGAGCTCCCTGCGAGCAGCCAGCCTGGCAGGGGTGATGGCAACTTGAATTTCCAGCAGTGCCGTTCCACGGGGCAAAACTACACCCTGATGACTGATTTGTTGGATAAATGGGGAAAGGAAGTTGTAACAAGCTTATGTTTGAAATTCTGAGTATTTGGAGGAGCTCTTACATTTTTCTTCATGGAAACTTCTGTCTAAAGTGGAATGGAGCAGTGGGGCTAGGAACTCTAGGGCTGGGAATTCCCAGAAAACACAGCTTGGTCTAGAGGGAGAATGACCACAAATCCTGGGAGAAATAGGCATTTTTAATTTACTTCTGCTGTGAAAAGGATTTGAACATTCATCCTGTTAAGTCCATGTATCCGGACAGAATGTTTATGCACAAACAAGGCATTATGCTGAGTGCCAGGCAGGAGCTGCAGAAAGGTGGATGTTGCAGCTTGTAATGGGAAAAGACTTTTAATGAGGATTTGTTGCCTGTGGCTGTGCAAGATCTTCTCTTCACCTGTATTTTGAAGAGCTATGATATTCCAGCTTCATTTCACTAAGCTGTACACAACCAAGGAAAGAATGCCAGCTTAATGCATTCTGAAGCGTTACTCTAAGGGAAAACACTGCTAGTTTTTATGGGTGCACCATCCCAGACCTGGATGGCATTTTGTTCCTCAGCTTTTAGTTATAATCTGGAAATCACAGTGTGAATATACTATTGATGCTGTATCTCCAAAAGAGAACACACGTGTCGATTCATTGTACCCTGTGGGAATGTCAGTGCCTCTGGAAGAGCCTGCTGGCATTCATTTTGAATCCTTACTACAATGTTTAGAGACATGCAATTTCTATTATTATTATTAACAAAGGCCCAGATATCACTTAACAGAAATAGAGCATAGGAAAATCTCTGAATTTACGCTACTTGCTCAGTGTGTCTTGTAGGACTAACTCTTCTACAGCTCATTTGGGGTGGAACAGAAATCACTGCTCTTCTTTCTCCAGAAGTCTAAGAAAAAGGGACCTCTGTACCAAAACACTTCCTGCCAGCTCTTTATTGTGCATGACTGCGAGGTTGTTTTGTAATCTGTCTGTCCTCCTGAGAGGCATAATTCACAAAGAATTCTATCTGCTTGCCCCGATGTCAGTGATCTGCTGCTAAGAGCCTCAGAGAGCAGCAAACTGACCTCTTCCTCTGTGGTTGCTTGAAGGGTTAAGTGCTGTTTTTGTGAAGCCTGAAAGGACAGGGCTGGGTGTGTTTCCTACCAGAAGCAAGTACTTCCAAAAGAAAACTTCATTAATCTCGTGTCTCGTCAGCTGGTGGGGCTGTCTGTGAGTGCAGGGTGTCCTGAACCCTGCACGGTGAGGGCTGGGCCTGTGTTCCTGCTCAGAGGACATCCTGCTGGGGAGAGGCTGCTGGCACTTTTCTCACTGCAGAGGAACAGCCTAAAGGTAAAATCTGCGTGGAGCACAGTGCCTGTGGCGAGCGTGTGGCTTCCTTCCTGGACTCTGCAGGCGAGGGAATCTGTTTGCCAGCTTGGATCTGCGAGCCTGCTTAATGCCAGCGCCCAATGCAAAAGCGCCTGCTGTCACACCATCCTTCCTCCCGTGGCTCTTGATGGATGTTTCATGTGTTAAATGGCAGCCCATGGTCATGGCCTTGCGCTGTCCCATGAGACTGAGTCACAGGATTGTCACTGCTGTGACTTCTGTCCTGCAGGTCTGCAGAGCTGACACTGCTCAGCTCTGCTGGAGCACTGAAGAGGCCTCTCAGGTGCTTGGCACAGGACCTCCAATTTCCTGGCAGCACCTGAGTGCTCATCAAGAGCACGTTTTGTCTCTGCTCGTGTTGCTGTGACCAGCAGAGCTGGGCTTGTAGAGCAGGGGCATCTTGGGGTGTTCTTATGTAATGGCTCTCGATTTAACCAGCGCTGCTGTACACTCCGTGACTCACTGCCAGCCTGGGTAACTTCTGCACACTGGGGAGGCTCTACTAGAGATTTGTGTTTCTATAGAGGATAAAAAGCAAAATGCTTTACTCACAGTGTAAGATGTTCCCGAATGAGAGCTGTGACAGTGTGGGCTTAGCTGCTGATGGATGGCACAAGCTTATACTAATGCAAAAGCTGGTTGACAGTAGATTGGATTCCAGGTAGAGCACGTCCTCTCTGCATATAAAGTGACCCTGGTTCAGTGTGTTGTGGTTTTTCTTCCAGCACCTCCATGAATTTATCTGCCCACAAGATACAGAGTATGTTTTCATAATGGCTTTGATTCTTCCACTAATCAATTTTTATATAGTGACTGATCACAGAACTCGAGAAGTGCAGTTGGTGCAATTTGGAGATGTTTTTGCCAATAGTTGAGTGTATTCACATAGATGGAAGTCAAAAACCTACTGGGAAAGCGAAAACTGATTGCTTGGCAACTGGGCCTTGTTTTTAACATAGCCATTCTTTAATTTAGGCCATGTAACAGTTGGAATTTATACATAACCTATGTTGTAAAACAGTTTCAACAAGAGGCATGCGTTTGTGTTCTTGCTCTCACTGGTGGCTGTGGAGCTCGAGAGCCCACACATCTGCTCTCAGAGCTGCTTGTTTGGTTGTGTGCTTGCACCCAGCCCTCAATGAGTGCCTGCTGTGCCCAGCTCTGGGCCAGGGTCTGTGTCTGCCCCTCTCCCTGCAGCACGTGATGCTGCTGGTGGAGCCCACCTGCCGCTGTTCCAGGCAGGTGCTTGGCTGTTCCCTGCTTGGATTTCAGTGCGTTCCTGAGCCTGGGATGTTTCCTGAGCTCCAGATGTTTGCACTCACTCGCTCACATGTGCCCCTGGTCCTTGGTGAAAGGCTGGCACTGCACCACGTGTGCCAGGGTGGACTGGGGAGCTCTTGCAGCCTTCCTGCAGCCCATCAGCATTAGCCCAGCTGCGGGCAGGGCAGGTGGAAGGAGACGCTCACCTTTTGCTTTGTTTTTCTCCCTGTGCCATTAGACCTTGATCTACTGGCACAGGAGCCGTTCTCCAGCTGGTCCTGTGCACTTTTGCCTCTCTGGCTGTGACACTGAGGGCAGTGCTCTCACCTCTGCCAGCACTGGCTCACCCCCAGCAGAGCTGTGTGTGCTCCCCGCTGCACTGTCCAGGCTCTCCAAGTCACCTGCCTGCAGTGGCACTGTGTGACACAATGGCTCAACGTGGTGCCCACCTGCTCCACCTCCAGTCGTGGTCCTTGGGCCTCCCTTTGTTCATTCAGAGAGTTGCTGGATCCCACACCCCCCAAGGGGAGGCCTGGTGCCCGTACCCACACACAGCAGCTCCATGTGGCGATGCATTTTGGGTGTGAGCAGGGAGGGCAGTCCTTTAAATTCCCCAGAAAGGGGTTCTCTAGAGGCTTGTGACAGAAATAGCTTGGTTTGAATGGTGTGTGGATGGAGATGGGCATGAGGCACCAGGAGCAGCGCTGGGACGAGGGTTATAAGAGTGTATTGGGAATAAGGACCCTGTTCCCAGGGCTGAAGAATGTGGTGGTGTCCAGCCTGAAGGCTCCTGCTCCTGCACAGCCACCACACAGATGATGTGTCAGCAGGAGACCCTGGGCTCTGGCCACAGGAAAGGAGCAGCACAGGTACAGCACATCCCATGGGCCGTTGTTTCTCCTGGAAAACGCTGTGGCCAGAGAGATGTGTCCATTCCAATTGGCAAAACCCACCCTCCGGCCCCAGCTGGCCCCTGTGGGGGCAGAGTGCAGGTCTTGGGAGAGGACTTTTTCTTCAAGGCCCCTCTGAACTGTTCTGATTATCTGAGAATTCCCAAGAAAACGTTCCATCGTAGGGGAGACTCAGGGTGCCCCCCTGCAGCACGTACCCCACAGCTGGAACACAACTGGATCGTGTGTCTCCAGCCCCTTTGATTTCCAGGCAATACCATGGTTTGTCTGGGTAGTTTGACACGGAGCTCTGCTTATCTTGCTTTGTTGCCATATCAGTACCCTGAGTGGCTGCATGGAAACCAGGGACTGCTGAAGCTTGAGCAGATGGTGCTCAGGGATGGGGTTGTAGAATAAATATTTAGCACTAAGCCATTTTTTGCTATTTTCTCCACTGAATTTTAAAAATATCTAGTGTAACATGGGGGATAAAATTTGTCAGGGGAATGTGCAAGAAGTGGCTGTTCTGGCCTTTGAGGGTGGCTTTGGAAGGGATGTTGGGGGGTGAATATCCTTGGGCTCAGCGCTTGGGTAGCGCTGCCCAGCTGCTGTGCTGGCAGAGGTAACCAGGGCTGTGCCACACTTCCCATGCCTGTGTTTCCGTGTTTTTGGAACCCGGCATGGAGCTGGGGTTAGTAGCACCTGCGGGATGAGTGATGTTCTCCAGGTCCTGAAAGGGCTCCTCCAGAACTCACGTGCTGTCTGCTGCTGCTCACTGCCCTTGGGGTGTTGGTATTCGGTTCCCTTACAAGGGTTAGTGGGCAAATACGGCCCCTTTAAGAGGTTTATGGCTGCATGAAACATCTCTCAAGCCTTCGGGGTTGCTTTTTGTCTAAGTCCAGTAAATCCATGTAAGCAATGAGAGGAAAGAGCAGGGATGATGGAGAAAGCTCCAGGGTCTGTTTGCATTTAAGCGTTACCTGCTCTTAAGCTGATGTGCATAGAAACTCCTGAAAGGCTTAGACAGCTCACAGCATGTGCTGTCATGATCCTTTTTGTATTTAAAACAGATCAAGACAAAAGGGCATTAAAATACAAATTTTATGAGGAAAAGCTTTCTGATTTTTTCCCCCTCTGTGTTGGTTTCCTGTGAAAAACGTCGAGTCAGGGGCTGGCACAGCTGTCTGGCTGTACAGCAGGGAGGGAACACCTCTCCTCCACAGGAGAGAGCTGGCAGCTGTATGGAATTGCTGCTGGGCAGCCACTGCCAAAACATTGCTGGGCTGGTTCTTCCTGGGGTCTGGAATGGGATGGATTCATTAGTGCTCAGATGGAGGTGCTTCTGTGAGGAGGAGCCCTTTGCAGGGTACGTTTCTGTTGGGGCAGAGCCTGCCAGCCCTTCCTGCTGCACTTCCAGCCTGCTCAGCTCCTGGAGTGTGGCCTCCTTTCCTGTTGTTCCTTTGCTGGGTTGATTTGTGCCCTTGGAGTCTTTTCTGTGATCCCTTACTGGGCCTTGTAGTTCTACCAGGATTCCTGCAGCTATGCAGAATGTTCTGTTTGCATTCCCCACACTAGAAATCTGTTTGAGCAATCTCACTGCTTTTTCAAAGCTGTTTGGATAAAGTGGAAGGCAAGAACATCACTTGCACTGAGGTGTTGCATATCTATCTATGAGGCTTCTTCAAGGTGGACAAGCATTTTAGTTATGCCTCATTATAACCACCAATGGCCCAGTTCAGCTCTACTTGAGCTTGCACTGTAAATCTGGCAGTGTCTCAGTGTCCTGCAATGTTTTCCATTTCCTCTGGTGGCTCATTTCACGTCTTACTTTCACCATGCAGCCCATGATGTTTTGCTGGATATGACATGGTGTCTATTCCATACATCATAAAGAAGTGCAGGCTGGATGAGCAGTGGAATTTTCCACATGTGCCACCTGTAAACGTGTTCCAGGTTTGTCCTTCCATTTGTTCTTGCCCCTCTGGAAAAGTTAGTACTGTGCTCTGAGTGTAATTCAGAGCTGTGATAGTCCTTGGTATTTATGGGTAGGGCAGCCTTTGTTTGCAAGGGTTTGTTGTTCCAAGCTGTGCATGGCACTGGAGAGAGGAGGAGGAGGAGGAGGAGGAGGAGGAAGGAAGGCCATAGCGGTCATTTTGTCCGCTGTTCAGCCAGCAGGGCTGGAAGGCAGCGACCACGGGTGGGTGCTCAGCCCAACAACACAGTTCCCACTGGAATTCGGCTCTTCTGAGCACTTGGCAACAGCAAGTGTGCTGGGCACCTCCAGCAGGCTGAGGGTGCTGAGTGCCCTCCATAAACCTGTCCAGGGTGTGCAGCGAGCTTGGCTTTTGTCTGTAAGGAGGAAACCCTGCCCTGCCCCAAGGTTCTGCTGTGCCAGCAGAGAATCCATACCTGGTTCCTTCCCGTGCCCTCGGGCTGGGCTGGCAAAGCGGTGCCACCCGCTGCCCTGGGGACCCTGGAAACCCAGGCAGGTGAGTGACAACATTTGTGCTGTCCTGGGGCCCCTGTGCCAACACTGCTAGCACGGCACCACTCCAGCTCAGGGCTGTCACCACGTGCCAGCCGCTTCCATAGGCTGCACAGCCACCCGGCAATCCCAAACTGCCAGACTTGGCTCTCCTGCCACACCCAGGGGATGTGGAATGAGTGCCACCAGAAGAGCTCTTGGTTGCTCTCCATCTCTTGCTGTGAGGAAAGGCAGTGCTCAGGAATCTTGTCTGCAAGGTTTCCACACACCAACAGCTGCGCAGGGAGCTCCCCTCGGAATAACGCAGAACCCCTCCAAGGCAGCGCTGTCTCCTGTCACACATGCATTATGAATGCTTCCTTTGCCTTCACTCCTTCAGAGCTGTGTGCTATTTAATTAGAGAGGTTTTTTGCTCTTCACAGTGGGACCAGCTCCCCTCCCGTGCGAGCTGAATTTTTTGGCAGGGCTGCGTGTGGCAGTAGCAGAGCGGCACAGCTGGGGTGAGAATGATGCTGGACTCCCCCAGCGAGGCTCACTGGTGCTGTCACACACGTGCAGGTTGAGCAGCAGCGTTGAACAGGACACATCCCTGCACACCCTCACACGGGCTGGCAGCCATGGCCGGGGCCCTGGGCTGGGGGGTCACAGCTCCAGCCTCTCCGGAGCATCCGACAGCCGAGGGCACGGACATTCCACTGGGATCAGAGCCAGTTCAGCTCCAGTTCAGCTCCAGTTCAGCTCCAGTTCAGCTCCAGCCCACCTCTGCCTGGAACTTGCACAAGTGCTCAGCTCACACAGGAGCAGTTCCTAAGTGAGCCAGGTCACGTTCAAGAGCCTGAAAGAAGCAGGTCTTCATTAACCTTGCTGATTTTTGAGATAGATGAGCTGGCAGATGGGAGGCTGTGGAAATATTTGTTCCAGCAGCTGCAGGGGGAAGAATACATAAAAAAAAGCTTTTATGTTTCAGTTAATAGATGTCTAAATGCCTTGCATGCGAACAAATATCTGTGCTATGTATTGCTGACTTAGACTTGTAAGATCTAAGGCTCTCTCCTACCATTTTCTGAAGTGCAGTGCAATTTGTGGTGTTATTTATTAGGACTAAGTCCTCCAAAGTAGCATTTTGAGAGGGTAAAACTTGAGAATTTGTTATAAGAAAGCACCCTCCTGAAGATGGACTTTTTTTTTCCCCCCCAATATGCCAAGCACATTAATGAGTGTCAGAGGTAAACCAGAATGCTGGGATGGAGGGAAGTGGAGGATAAAATCTTCCAGCAGCACCTCCATTTATTTCATGGTTAAGTTATTTTGTCTTAGCCACGGAGATTGCTGCTGTGTCCATTTGGTGAGGATGCATGCAGACTGCCCAATTAGCAGAAAATCAGAGAGAAATGACCTCGTGGCTTGTTTCTCAAGGCTTGACTTGGGGGTTTGGAAGCAGGACACTCTATACTGCAGCTTCCAGTCAATCAGCCACATCAAGCACTGCTTATCAGTGCCACAAACACAGAAAATTTTCCAAGTTGCCTGAGTTTGCTGGAGATGTGCAGGTGATGATAGAGCTCACTCTCTCTGGATCCTGCCTTAGCCTGCTGGCAGGCTCACTGGAGGCATGGAGCCAAGGCTTTGGGGAACAGCATCCATCCCATTTGGCAGCAGAAATCCTATTCTTGTGCACAGAGCAAGAGGGAGATGAGCACTGCCCGGCACTCACTTCCTTGGACATGTTTGAATAGTTGTTCTGCTGTTGAGTGTTGGCTCTAGCATATGCCAGGTCTCTGAGGATTTGGTTTGTGTGTTGGCACAAGGGTCAGCTGAAGAAAAGGAGGAACAATGGTCCCTTTCTCGCTGTGCAAGGCCGCTGTCACTGCGAGGGGTCAGACACGGGGGCAGTGGTGGTGGGGGAAAACGCCCCAAGCATGGGGCAGGCTCAGGGGGACAAATGGTTACATGTAGCCTACAGACCTGTTTCTGGGGCCTCTCCTTTCATCATCTCACCTGTGATGCCAGGGGCTGTCATGGACAACCGAGATTTAGCATGGCAGTCATTCTGGCAGAGCCTGATTTCACACAGTCCCTGTTTCCAGGGGAGGAGCAGGCTCTTGTTTCCCCTGAGCCCTTTCACCACGGTGGTGGAAGTGCAGAGCCAGAACTGTGACACCACTTCATAGCAGCTTACAGTGCACAAGGACCTCCCAAACTTCTGCAAATGCAGCAAATTTCTTTTTACAGGATGTGGAGTTTGATTTTTGGACATGTGTTTGACACATACATTATTTTTCCTTCACTGCCTTCCACGTAGGCAGTGGTAGAGAAGTGACCCAGGAAACAACTTGGGATGCAGTGTCTTGTGTGGCATCTGCATTTGTGCAGAGCACTGTCATTTACAGGAGCGTTCATCAGCACAGCACAGTCATGGAGTTCTTCAGCTGACTTGGAATAAATAGGCAATAAGTTCTGAGCCAGTCTATCAAATGGGATGGATCAGAATCGGTGCTCAAAGTACTGTTTTATCACAGGCTGTAGCCAGTTGTTCAGAGTCAGCAAAATATTGCTGTTGATATCAGCTATCTCAGATTGAGATGGATTATAAGAGAACCTGGGGACTTGTGCTCCTAGGGGCATTTTCTGTGAAAAAGACAGCCCTGGCAATCCTGCAATCCACAGGGGTGGGGGGCAATCTTATTTCTAAACTTCTGCATTTATTTTGCATAGGTTGCATCGTGGCTGATGCGTTCTCATGCATTATGTAGGGTGAGGAGCGGTAACCGAGGCTGTGAGCACAGCGTTGTCCACGATCCAGTCTGACAGTCCCAGCTCTGAGCACCTGGTCATGGTTTGAAACAAGTTTAATCTGTCTAAAATTGCCTCTAAGAACAGCTGAAACTTAACAAACTTGTACCAGAATTCTAAAGAAATGTAGAAATCAGTTCACATGGTGAATTCTCTTTGTTGTGTGTTGGCCGATTCCTGCTTTACCCTGGCAGAGTTTGTCCTTGGAACATGAGGAACGTTTAGCTCCTGTGGGGTCACACGCAGGCTCTGAAATCCTGTGCTAAGGGAACGGGAATTCGGGCTCCTACCCTGGAATTAGTGCCAGCAGGGCACTCCTGAGACATGCAGGGAGCTGCTGCAGTGGAGACACAACCAGCTGAGCTCCCAGCAACACCTCAGTGGCCCCAGCCACCACTCTTCTTCTTTTCCCAAAAGGGGAAAAACAAACGCCAAAAAAGTCAAACTAAGGAGTCTTTGCTTTACCCTTCCATGCCCATGTTGTAAGCTTCCTCAGCTTAAATCCATTACTTTCTACTCCCAACATCCCTCAGCCTTCTGCCAGCACGTGGTGACTGCTTTAAGTGGAAAGACAGAGTCCTGTTATACAGACACCTTTTTTCTTCATCCTGATAAAATCTTCACTGGACCCTTCCTTGGACTCTTCAAATAGAGGTGGTGCAGAATTGAGTTGAGGAAATGTTTTGCCCCACTATCTGGTTTTATTTTATCATTGCTTGTCAAAGGACCCCACACAGAAGCACTCCAAATCTATGGATAAACAGAACATCATGGTTTCAGGCAAGGGCAGGCTGCACTTCAGTTTCCAAGAGCTGAATTTATCAGACACTATCCCAGCACAGTAATCATCAGCTGTGGGGCTTTGCAAGGCAGTGGCATATTTAATGTTCACTAATTTCACAGAAGGATTTCTGGGAAGCAGCAGATGGCAGGAAGCCGTGGGCTGCTGCTGTGGCTGTGAGGGTGAGGAGCTTCCTAGGGAAGTTCTGTCCACAAGATCTGAGAAACCTCTGAGAGACCCCATCACACAGAGACCGCCAGAGGACAGGGTCAGTGCTGGAGAAGTGAGAACTGTGCTCTGCCTCTGGCTGGAGCATGCAGCTGCTGAATGCCAGCACCTCATTCCTCTGAGTCACAGCAGGTTTAGAAACAGCACCATGGTAAGGAGATGGCAAGTGGAGAGGATGGCTTTGTTTTTTCCGTCATAAGCAGGCCAGGGAAAAGCTTGATTTGTTGTCACTGAGCTTTCCCCGTGGCTCTGTTAACAATTACCACTCCACAGATCGTAGGGAGAAAACACTGGATGAGGTGTTCGAGGGGAGCTGGTCAAAGCTATTCCCACGCTTCGCTCTCCTCCCGTGTTATCAGACACTATCCTTCCCTCGCCACGCCTGGAGCCTCCCCACGCTCCAGAGCTCTTCTTTCGGCTCCGTGGCCTTTCTGCTGTGCTCCCTGTCCTTGGGCGACGGCTTTGGGAGTCCCGGCCGACTTTCACAGGAGCCCTTTCCCTCCCCAGCACAGCGGGGTGGGTTTTTCCTTGGCGGTGCCCGCGGCTGCCGGTGCCGCCCGGAGCTGGCACAGCACGGGCCGTGCGTGGGCCCGGAGCGCCGGCATCGCCCCGGCGCCAGCGCTGCCGGAGCTCTTCCCAGGGCTGGGAGGGATTCCCAGCCTCGGGGATTCTCCGCTGCGAGAGGCTTTGCAGAGGGAGCCAGCCCTTCCCCGGGGCGCGCAGCAGGCTGGGCTAGCGGCCGGTGTCCCTGCCCGGCGGGGATTGGAACTCCGTGAGCTTTAGGGCCTCTCCCAGCGCCAGCCATCCTGCGATTTTCCGAAGGACCGCGTGATGCGGGAAAAAGGCTGCACCTACCTCTGACGGCACTCAGCCTTCCTTAATGCAGGAGCTTCTGCCCCTCACCCGGACAGCTCCACACCCGCACGGCCCCTCCGTGCTTTGGTGCATTTGCTGCCGGCGCAAAGCAGGATTTGCAGCGCGTGCGGCAAAACTGCCGACAGCCCCACTACTCACAAGGCTTCTGGAAATTTGTGCTTTCCCAGCGGATGAGCCCCTGGGGAGGCATGAATCTTTCAGAGGCTTCATGCAAATAAAATGCAGCATTTTACAGTCTTAGGCATAGCCTCGGGTTTCTCAGTTTTTCCTGACATAGTCCCAATTTTCTGCTCTCTTATTTATTTCTTTTAGTGAAGATGTTCAGTTCACACTTTGTTCTGCTCAATGTAACTAACATAATCCTATTTTCTTACTACTTAACCAGATAATCAAGATGCCAAAAGCATTTCTATAGTCTGGCAATTCCCTTATTTTGTGCCTTAAAATTCTAATTGTAGTCATGTATGTACTTCTGGTTTATGATATGGAAAAACACGATTTAGTCCCCCGAAACAGAGAACATGGAAACACGTGCAAGGAGACTCACTCGGATAATAATAATATAATAAGATTTTGATCATTGTAACAAAGATGTAAATTAGAACTGCTCTGTTCAGCAGAGGGGAAAAGCCTCTGAGAACCTTGCCAGTTTTCCTTCTCCTAGAAAGGGGTGTGGGCAGACTTGGCATCTGTCCCCGCCATGGCTGTGGAGTTGTGCCCCTGGAGTAAATTCTCCAGTTAGTGATGTCCGACAGCTGTCCTCGAAGCAGGGGCAGGGAGAGGAGCAGCACTGGGGTGTGGGAGGTTGTGCTTACCTGCAGCACGAGGGCTCAGAGACTCCACACGAGGAGCGGCCACGAAAGGAGCAGCGTCTGCTGCCAGCAGGGAACTGGTGGTGTTGACCAAGGGCGTCAACGCCATCACTTCAGTTCTGACTCGAAGACCTTTAAGCGCTGCTGCTCTGTGTCCCCACAGGTAAATACGTCTACCAGCCCATGACCCCGGTGGAGCAGCTCCCCAGCACCGAGATCCCCGTCCGCCCGCGGGAATCCCCCAACACCATCCAGATCTCGGTGTCGCTCACCGAGCACTTCCTCAAGTTCGCGCCCGCGTTCCAGCCGCCGCTGCCGCCCGAGGCGCCGCAGTTCTGCACCATCGCTGACCTGTTCATCGACAACTACCGCGTCAAGTGCATCAACGGCAAGATGTGCTACGTGCAGCGCCAGCCACCCGCCCCGCACAGGGCAAAGCCCGACGAGGCCTCCGTCCGCAATGCCTTAATCACAAAGGAGAGCAATACACCAAAACCAGAGCACTGCTCGTCCCCCTCCAGCTCCGAGGACTCCGGCATCAATGCGGTGGGGGTTCACTACATGGAGTCGTGTGATGAGGACACGGAGGGGGTGGCTGAGCTGAGCTCAGAGGAGGATTACAGCCCCGATAGCAGCTGGGAGCCGGACGAGTGCCCGCTCCTGTCGCCCTCGCAGTGCGAGATGGAAGTGATTGAGACTATAGAAACCACTGTGTGACCACAGAAGTTGGCATCGGCTCAGTCCACTTCCCTCTCAGTAATGTTGCTTTTGTAGTATTTCTATTTTCTGTTTTTTCTGACAATCCCTTTTTTCCAGTGCACTTGATATTTCAGATTCCTCTCATGGGAGCGCGGTCACAGGACTTACATATGGTGAACTAGCAGCAGCCTGAGCAATTTTAACACATTCTCAGCCTGATCAGCTCTCCCACGTCCGCACGTACGGTAGTGACAAATCTTAAGGACTTTTCTAGCAGAAGTAGGCCCTTTTGTTGGTCTGGGTTACCCCCCACCCAACGTCTCACATGAGGACGTGCCCCTCAAGATCTTTTCACCCTTCTGGTTGTTGGCAGGGGTCCTCAGAGCACGGGGGGCACACGCCTGGAGCAGCAAACCGAGGTGCCCTTACTCTTTCTCAAACAGCTACACGAGGCTCCTCCCGTCTCTGTCTGTCCCGGCGCCTCGTCTCCCTAGAGCTGGTGCGGCCCTTCTCCGAGGCTGTCGGCACCACACTTCCAGCAGGTTGGAATGGCAGGCTACAGAATGCACAAAGTGCCTCCAACTTTTCTCCAGGCTATGCACCGAGCAGCTGCTGAGGTAGGCCAGGCTCTGAAATCTCCCGAGAAGGCAGGTCTTGCTCTGGAGGGGGATGAGTTGCCTGAATCCAGCTGATCCCAGTTCTCTGCCTGGATCTCGGGAAGGGGGTCTGGCTTTTGCAGGTGGGCAGGAGGGGGAGTAGGCAGAGGTGGGGCACGGCCCTGTAACCAATACCACACCGGACTGGGGAGTACCAGGACAGGCCAAGGAAGTGACTACCTCCGAACACCCGCCCTCAGCTCCGCCTCTGCCTCCTCCTGGGCTCTGTGGTGCCAGACACTCAGGACCAAATGGCCTCAGAGCCTGCATTTGCCTGAAGAAGAACGAAGTTTAAACAAACAGAATTTTACCAGCCACACCACTGTGTCGGCAGAGCTTGGGGACAGTGTGGAGGTGCCCCTGGGAGGTGGCCCATGGGCTCAGTGGCATGTGAGCTTGTTAAAATACACCCTAAGGTCATCCTAGTGGAGAGAGGAGGCTCTGGCTCCTGCTCCTCCACTCCCAGTCCAGGAGCAGGGTCGGAGCAGGGGTCCCTCAGCCCGCTGGTTGTGGAGCTGTCTCACAGGAGGTTCAGTTTCAGCCCTGCTTGAAGGAAACCAAAACATCGCTCTCAGATTCCAGCCAGCTCCACGGAGCTGGAGCCAGTAACTCCTGTGCTCCCGCAGCCTTACTGCCGCTCTTTGTGTAGTTGCTGTTTGCGTTTCAGAAGTCCCTGGTGAATCCAAGGCTGTATAAACGTGTACAGTTAGTGATTGATCCTAGAGTATAGTCCATGGTAGAGGATGGCTCATCTCTCACTGTATCCTGACAATGTATTCCCAATTTTATACACTTTGTAATCAGTATCTTTAGAAGACATTTAGGCAACAGTGTGTGTCTGTGCACATGCGCGTGTCTAGGAGTTTCCATGGGTGGATATAAAGTAATGCTGTACTTTTTAGACTAAGACTTTCGGACAAAAATATTAGGTTTTATAGTTTTGATGACTTACATAAAGATGTGCAATGCTTGTGAAACGAGGAACTTGGGCCATTGCATGAACAGATACATCCTCACAAGCCACCTGAAAATACTGTTTTTCTGAGGGCATTTAAACAAAGGCTGTAGTAAAACTAAATAGGATTTATTTCTTTTTTAAAGGCGGGGTTGTCTTTCTTGGCTAACTAAGGTTTCTAACATCATTTTGGTGTCTTTGGACCATTCAGACACATTCCATAGATAGAAGGAAACATTATGTATAAACCTACAGCATTTATTCATATTTAACCTTTCAATTGTAACCTGAGTGGAGCTGAACAAGTTCACGCTCATGCCTGGCCTGTCTGAGCTTTCCTCCCAGAAAGAGGAAGGCTCTTCCTCCCCTGGGAACAGCTTCTCCTTTCCAGGCAGGATGTGTGGGCTGGCACAGCAGGGCCCAAGGGCGGGGTGCTCCTCACCAGCTCTCCCTGGGGCACTGCGGGCAGGGAAGGTGAGCAGGACCCCTGACCCAGCACGAGCTCACCCTGTTTGCAGGCAAGCAGAAGCCACAGCCCTGCCTGGGCACCAGCTGGGAGCGCGGTGACCTCGGCGGGTGCTGGTGGCAGGGACTCCACAGGACCCACAGGGTCCTGTCCCCGTCAGGACCCACCCTTTCTTAACTGTAAGTAATTAGCAATACCCACAAGCTGTGAGTGTCTCCTACCCAGGATTTGTTCAGATGTCTTAAGCACAATAAGCTGCCTCTTCCTTCTGTTGTTCCTGGAAAACGTCAGCGGGCTCTGGGGAGTGCCGAGGCTGCTGGAGAGCGCTCAGGCAGGGCCCGGCCGCGGGGATCTCCCTGTGCTCCATCCATCACACCCCGGCTCGGGAACGCTCCCACGGAATCGGGGCTCCTTCCTTTGCACAAACACGGGTGTGGCCATGCTGTCCCAGCCGAGCCCTGGGCTGGCTGCTCCCCCTGCCAGGGAGAGGTATGTGTATGTTTCCTCTTGAATAAAATACTGAACAACTGGCCTTGTGCTTGTCCTGACTGTCTGCGTGCTTTCCATGCTAGAGAGAAACATTCCAGGACTTCCAGCAATGGAAGGGCCACTCACGGCTTCAGATGGCAGCACCTGCTGCACCCCCAGAGCCAGGCAGAGTAAGGGAATGACCAGGGGGAGCACACCGGGCCCTGCTAAGTGCTGGGACTGGTGGGCAGCCTCTTGGCCCAGCTCTGACTCACCTGGAAAGTGCTGCCCCAGCTGATGTGTGGCTGAATTGAGCTCCCTGGCTCACCTGGGCGCAGGTGTGGCTGCAGGCTGGACACATCCCAATGGGAGTTCTGCTCATGGGCAGGAGCTGAGCACACGGGCACCTCAGGCCCCAGGGCACACAGCACTGGCACTGCTCCTGCCCAGGTGAGCTCTGCACAACACCTGCTGCTTCCATGGTCCTTGGAGGCAGCTGTGCTGCCCCGTATTCCTGCCATTCTGTGTGAGCTCTGCATGGAGCAGCCACCAGAGTTCTGGGTGCAGAGAAAGCAACACCGACCTGGTGCTGTGCTCTGGGAACAGCTGGGACCCCGAGGGCACCCCAAAACACCCAAGTGCCAGTGCCAAAGTGAGCAGGGGAAGAGGAGTGTGTGTGACAGCACAGAAACCCCACCAACACTCGGTTGCAGCAGTGAGAGCAAAGTGCTGAAGGTTCTCTGACCATCAGTGCCCACCACACCCAACCTCTACCCCTTGCAGCCCCCAAGGGCCTGAGGCACCTTTTTTACACACACACTCCTCCCACCCCCAACACAGGTACAACGAGCTGAGAGGGGAGGTTTGAGCTTCACCCACAGGCACAAGATGTATCTTTCTCTTACCAGCAGCCCACTCATAGAAGTCTCACAGGAAAGTTCAGCCAAGGGCCTCTTTAATGGGTTGCTAGAACACAGCGTGTGCAGGTCAGCTCACTCACACAGGTATCATTTCCTGCATTCTTCAGCCTTCTCCAGGTTTGCCCAGTCAGTGCCCTCAGAGCCCAGAGCTGCTGCTGTGAGAGCAGGGCCAGGCCTTGCCAGAAGAGCTGCTTTGAGCAGAGCACAGAACCAGGTGTGGCCCCAGCCACAGAACCAGCACAGCTCTGGGCACAGGACAGGCTCCTCCAGCGGGAAGAGCTGACTCAGTCACTTGGAAAAGTCCCCGCTGCTGCCACGAGCCCCTGGGTCAGCACAGGCAGCCCTCCCCATGCCTCAGCACGCTGGGGTTTGTCCCAGAGTTCCAGCTTCCAGCCCAAAGCAGAGCTGGGACATCATCCAGCTGTGACCACCAGTGCCCAGTGAGGGTCAGCACAGCGGGTTCTGGGAAGGGTGGTGTGGGGGAAAATCCCAGCTGGTGGTGGAAAGGCTTCCCAGCACCACAAGCCGGGGGCAGCCGCGGCCCAGCCGGGGCAGGAGCTCTACTCTTCAGCCAGCGGAGGGGGTGTCAGGTGCAGCTGGAAGTTCTCGTTCTGGAAGACGCTGCTGGTGGCCGGGTCCCCATGGGAAACGCTGAGCAGCCCGTGCTTGTCACCGCCGCCATGGCCCCCGCGCGCCAGCTCCGTCAGGAGAGCCAGCTGCAAGAAAACCCCCTGGTGAGCCCAGGAACACTCCTGCAGGGCACAGAGAGCCCAGGGCACCAGCATGTCCCTGCAGCAGTGAGAGAAACCTCAGCCCAGGTAAAGGACACGGTATGGACAGCATGGAGGGACCCTACAGAGCTCCATGCAGGACACCAGTCCTCAACTGAACAACTCTCCAGGGGTCTTCAGGCTGCTTCAGGGTCATGTAAGTGAAAAACAAATCCAAAAAGAACTGGAAGGGCCAACCACAGCCAAAACAGGCAGGAGGCACATGGAAAATGCCAGGGACAAGGGGAGCTGTGCTCTCCTTGGGACAGCACAGGCACGGGAGGAGGGAGAGTTCTGAGTGACTGTGTGAGCTGCAGCGTCTGGAGGGGAGCTGAGTTACAAATCCACAGAGGATCACCCCATGGATGCTTACAGGCCCAGTCCCAAAGCGAGAGGCATTCCCATGGTTTCCCTGCCAGTGAATTCCCCAGTGTGGCTGCCTTGCAGTGTGCCACAGCCAAGTGCCAGCACTAGACCAAACCCCAGAGAAGAGCCAGAGCCCTCGCTGCCAGTGCCAACGTCCGGCTCGGCAACATGAAAAATGCCCATCACCAGTTTAAAAGCAGAGGGAAAACAGAGGGTACGTACTCGGGAGGTGCCTCGGTTGAGTCGGCAGAGCTGGTCAAAAGCTTGGATTTGCTGAGGATCCAACACAGACTCTGAACTCATCTGAGAAAGAGTGAGAAGGTTACAGAAACCACACAGGGCAGGGTGTCAAGCTCCTACACACAGAAATTCGTTCCTGGGCCTGGAGCAGCTGGTCCACAGCCTGTCTGGGAGGCCTTTTTAGCCTTTCCTTTAAAGCTTTCCCTTGGCATGAAGCCACCATGCACACAACAGGTTTGGGGGGAAAGAAAATTTAATCCTGTTCTTTCCCAAAGGACAGTCACACCCCTGCATCCACAGTTATTGCTGGGCTCTGTCCCTGATGGCACACACTGATGGTACTGGGATAGCTCTAGGGAAGGAAAAAAGGCATGGGAAAACTCCCTCACAGCCAGCTGGGAAGAGAAGTAATGGGTCTCTGTGGCCAAGCAGCCTCTCCAGGCTCCTTCCCAGGTGGCAGCAGCAGCTCCCCCCAGCCCCTTCCTGTGTCCCAGCCCGCTCAGCCCGACTGGGTGGCACAGGAACGCTGTGAGGGCACACGGCTGTGTGTGCCTGTTACCCAGCCACGGCTCTTCCAGTGGCTATTAACAACTAATGGCATCTTATAATGGCACCCTGAGGGCCCTTCTCTTGTCCCCTAGGGGGGTGTTACAGACTGAAAGCTGGAAAATGAGGGGTGGAAGGTGAGTGACACAGCAGTGACAGCCATGTCCCTGAGACCGTGGCACTGCCCAGCTGTGGGGTACAAGGCCAAGTGTCCCCAGCAGTGAGGGGCAGCCGCAGGTGAGGGCAAAGAGAGGGCCCAGAGCTGCACCAAGAGCACTAAGGCAGGTGGGGCTGCACACACTCAAACTGCTGCAAACGGCACCATTTACATATCCCAGGGAGAGATGACAAAGCATCACAGATTCTTGTATGTTTGTTCCATTTATCACACCACAGTGTTTCTATTTTGAATGTTTCTGCTCAAATTGCAAAGCAAAAGCATCATCAAGAAACCCCAACAGGAGCCAGGAGAACAGCCACCCTCATGAGTAGCAGGCTGGCAGCTGTTGTCTCTGGGGTTCTATTTTTAAGGGAACATTCAAATATTTTCCCCAAAATACATTTCCCAAGGGCTACTACCCAAAAATGTCACAGTTCTGCCAGTGGGTACTGACTGAAGCTGCATTGACTTTAAGCTCTTTGGCAATGGGACATGCACTGAGCCCCCCCATGGGTTTCCTGAAGCCTGGACAGTTCTGAGACCATCCCAAAGCCCTGCAGGTCTTGCCTTTAATCATCAGTCTGGGAAGAGAGGAATGTCCCGAGTGCAGATCGCTTCTGCTGGAAACATTTGCCAAACTCACTCCTTCCCCTCCAGGATATTCTGTGTAGTGTAAATAACTATTTGCTGATTGCCAGTCAAGGAGCCAGCTGTCCCCATTCCCTGCACACCCGGCATGGGCTTTGAACCTGGGAGCCTGGGACAGGCAGGGTCAGGCACCCACAGCTGGAGGGTTGTACCCGTGCTTCCCAGGGACATGCAGGTCATCCTCACTTGGAAAACACAGAAAGCAAGGAAAAACTGCCCTCCACAGTTGTTGTGGCCACAGGCATTCAAGGACAAAGAAAATGCAATATAATTGGCCTCCCCTCTCCTGCTCTCTCCCTACCATGCGTACGTAACTATCAATCAGGCTGTTCCCAGGCTGATGAGCTGAAATATTGCAGGCAATTCTTTCTGTTGTCATGGAAACAACTGCTGCCAGGCCTTTTCCTTTTTCAACCGTGTCACTGAAGGCATGTTTCCCTTCAGAAGCGACAGGAGGCTCCCAGGGAGCAGCAGCAGCATTCGGGTGTCAGCAAAAGGTGCTGGGCTCACTCCACAGGGCAGCCTCTGTCTCCAGGGCCAGCCAGCTCCGGGATGGAGCCTTCAGCACCTCCAGCCCACTCCCAGCCACATCCCCACGCCCCCTTGGAAAGGCTCAGACAAGACACTGAACCCCAGAGACACAATTCATCCCCTAAGGATCTGGGCCAGGAGGAAGGAGAAAGGCTTTTTTCATTTTCCAGCTCTCCTAGATCCCACCACTAATGCTCAACTCCATTGCACGTTTTTCTTGCACATATTCCACCCCCTCTGGTAGTCACCACACAGCCCTCCCAAGCCTGCAACTATCTTTAATTTAACAGCTACAAATTCCACCATCAGCTGGTGCCTAAGCAAAGCAAATCCCAGCAGCCTGAGCAGAGGCACCGTCCATAGTCACGGCAAGAGACCCATCCCAGAGCTGCCCCTCAGCCAATCCTTCCACACAAGATATTGCTGCATCAGTTAGAGCTTCACAGCACCCCACTGCCCCAGGGGCTGCTCCCTAACACAGGGAGATGCAGCCAGAAGTCCTAGGGAAGGTTTTGGGATTACTAGGAACAAAGGAAACCCCCATGTTCCCTTTTACCAAGCTGAGCCCCCAGGCAGTGGACACCAAGCCCACCCTCGGCCTTCCTCCCCTGCTTAGCCATGGCTCACCAGCATTACAAACCCAAATTCAGGGCTTTAATGAAAGCTCAGCCAATTAATGCTACACTAAGTAAATCCGCCTCCCTTCTGTGGGATAAGGCCCCGCTGTTCTTAGGGTACTCCCAGGAACCTGGGACAATCGACCAAAGAGAGAGTAAGGCAGGCTGTGACCCGAAGTCACTAGAATGACATTGACACTACAGAGCTGTTAAGGCGTTTCAGGGAAACCTCAGGACAGCCCTCTGAGAACAGCAGTGTCCTGCTGCTGGCAAGCTCTGCAGAGCCGCTGCCAAGGCAGGCTCCGGGACAGGCAGCGCCCGGCCCACGGCTGCACAGGGAACAGCCCGGCAGAACCCCGGCAAACCTGCCTCGGGACAGTCCCAGGGCCTGCAGACTCCTGTGGCAGCACACAGGGGCCTGGCAGCAGGGGAACCCTGCCTGCCCCCGTCGGAGGCAGCTGGGACACCAGCCCTGCTGCTGGCAGCCAACAGCCCTGGCTGCCCGGGGCAGGACAGCCCCCCCAGCATGGCCAGTCTGTCACACAGCCCTGGCCTCCACCCCTCAGCAGCACCAGGGGAAGGGCAGATGTCTCATTTCCAGCTGAACTTAGCTGAACTTGAGGAGCAAACCTCCCACTCAGGACCTGGGAGAGCACAGGTCTGTTTGTCTCTGACAGTCACTGCTGCAGCCACGTGAGACTGCAGTGCCAGGGGCAGAGGAGGCACTGTCTGTGCTGGACAGGGAAGCACACAGGCACATGCTCTGGGGCAGCTGCTCCTGCCTGCACCAGGCAATGCTGGAATATTCCCTTGGACTGCTGCTGACACCTTCAGCCAGAGGAGCAACAACGTTGCTCAGGGCTAATTAGAAAAACACAACCCGCACAGATCCTCCCTGGGCACCGTGGCCCAGCAGACGGGGTGTTCATTTCTCATCCAGCAGGCTCCAAGGGAAGCATGGCAGCACACGGAGTAAATGTTAAAGATGATGTCCAACAGGTCTGTGCCAGGGCTGAGCTCAGCACCTGCACCTCAGAGTTCAGAGGCCTAATGCAGAGAATTCCTTTTCTAGAGATGAGCCAAGGGGCTGGTGGACAGATCCCACAGGGCCAACCAGAGAAGGCTGGAAAGTGCAGTGTTCTGTCAGGGGCAGGAGTTGGGGAGAGAAAGGGAAGGTAATCATACCATGTCCCAAGTTGGAGTGACCCACGAGGATCATCAATGCAGCTCCCGGCCCTGCACAGCCCCCCAACAATCCCACCCTGGGCATCCCTTGGAGCATTGTCCAAATGCTCCTGGAGCTCTGACAGCCTCAGGGCCATGTCCATTCCCTGGGGAGCCTGGGCAGTGCCCAGCACCCTCTGGGGGGAAAATCTTTTCCCGATATCCAACCTGAATCTCCATGACACAGCTCCAGCCATTCCCTCAAGTCCCACGTAAAGACATTCAGAAGAGAGAAGTCCTACGTGGTGTAAGGGTTAGTGGTGTCTCTTGCTAGAGGCTTATCAGTAATGTGACCCCAAACCTCGAGCAAAACCCAAGGGAACACCTCTGTTATCTGTCCCCTTCGTCCCTCCTGACCCCTGAGAGCAGCCTGGCACTGCTGCCTATCTGGAAGGTTCAGAACATGCCCAGTGCAGCTCTGGCCCCAGGAGCTCAGCTGCAGCTGCCCAAAGCTGTCTGTGCCCAAGTCACAGACCACAAAACACTGATCTCCTTGTGCCAGGGGGTGGGAGGGTGGCATGGGAACTGCAGCTCCCCACTGATGGAATTTACCAGACACTGACACTCCCCTGCATTCCCAGCGCTGCTGTCCAGAACAGCCACTGCACCCTCAGCTACAGCCAGCACCACTGGAACAGCCAAAATTCCTTCTCCTACCCTCCCCATCGAGGGACTACAAACAGCCAAAGCCTTGGCTTCCCTTTATTTTGCTCCCCTCCCTCAGAAGAACAAAGGCAGGAGTCAGCTACACCCTTAACCTTGGGCCAGCTGGTTATTTCTCAGCTTGGAATCACAGAGGGGAGCAGCCAACCCCTCTCCAGCAGCAGCAGGAGCCAGCCCAGCCAGAGGAACAGCTCCCCTGGGACACACCCCTGCTCCCAGGCCCCTCACTGAAGGCAGTGACCTTCTGCCCTTCCCTGGTGCTGTGCTGGATCCTGATGGACACATCGTGGGCAGTGGGGCACCAGCTCAGCTCACAAAACCGCTGCCAACAGGGACCACTGCGCTTGGTGGGAACATCCACAGGTGCCTGCAGCCCAGCAGCCTGGAGCTGAAACTGCATTTCAGTGAGTCTGTGCTACACACGCTCCCAGACCGGAATGTTTTATTAAAAGGAAAGAAATTTCCATCAAACCACAGGAACAGTTTCTTAGAAATTGAGACGTAAAGTCAAGCCAAGATTCCTCACTGCAATTTTGCCATCTTTGCTCTTAACCAGGCCATGACCCAACTTCCCTAGGTGATACTGGTCCCCCCTGCTCCTGGCTCCAGGCAGTTTGGAATCAGCTGTCCCTGCTCTGTGTCAGTCTCTCACGGGCCCCAGAGTGCCAGACTTTGGATTCTAGGAGTGGAAGGAGCGTTCTGCCAGGCTGCAGATTGCTCTGAAGGAAGGCCAGGGGACACAATCACAATTCATTCTGGTATTTCTCAAAAAAACCCACAAAATAACAAAACTAACCCACTCCTCCAGTATGATAAGCCCAAGAAAACAGTCAATTTTGTTTTAAAAGCTGCTAAAGAATAATTTTGTGTTTCAAATCAGTCTTTTTCAGTTTGTACTTAGTTTTCAGTTTTAGCTTTGGTGGCAGTCCTTCTCTACCTCCTCATGAAGACTCCTGCACTAAATTTTATTCTTACTATATCACTTTTGTTTCCATTACAAGCAATCTTTAACAGAGATATTTGTCTCCAGTTCCTTCCTCACACAGATTTCCTGCACACTGCTGAAGAGAAGGAATCCACCTCCAAAGGCAAAGGATATTTGTTAAATTAATCTGTACATGGGAACATTCTCCACAGGGGAGAGAATGCCCACTCTTGTAACTGTATAAAGCACTAATCATCTCTAGGGTGTTACTGGGGGAACCACATCTGGATATTTTCAAAGTTACAAAGCCCTTGGAAGTTTTTTATATTGCTGGAGACAAGTTAATAACTGATGGTCACTGTTACACTGAAAACAGTAACATCGGCTCTGCCTCCTGATGGATGGAGATCACCTAATGTCTGTGGAGCTCTAAAGTAAGTATTGGTGAAAAAGCCCACCCTAAACCTTCACTGTTGCCCAACAGAAAGCACGTGGTACAGAGGCACCTTGAAGCCCAGGTGAGGGACGTGGTAGCAGCCCCTCTCACGGGGCAGTCGTTCCCGAGGTTCTAGAAGGCTGTCAAAGGAAGCGACGCTGGAAAGCTGCAGGACGGAGCCCAAAGGTAGAGCCTGACAAACTGGATTAACTATGGATCAAGTCCATTGTCCGTCCTGGCGTGACTTGACAGGATTAAACTCCTGAATAAAACATATTTGCCATCTGGACAGCTCCAACAACAGCGTGCTCGGGACTCCTCAGGCACGAACAACCAGAGCATGGCGGCTCAGGCTCCACGGCAGAGCGATGGCCCAGGAGCTGGGACTCTCCCTCTCCCTGATCCCCAGCGCACAGGCCGGCAGAATGAACGGAAAACACGAGCTAGCTCACTGAAATGAGGCAAATGAGTTCTGGGGATCAGTGACTGAGCTACCCAGAGCCTTTCCTGCAGGAACTGGGCAATGGCCCAGCTGCTGAGCCCTCAGCTCCGACGCCTCAGTGAGCTCCAAGCACCACAAAACAAACACACGGCTTTGCAAGCGGATTAGAGACCCACCATAAAACAAACTCCCATTCCTTTTAACTCTCATTTAGGGGATGTTCTAAGGCAGGGGGAGCAGGACTGATCCTCCAGCCCCAGAGGATTGCCCTTGGGAAGCCCACAAGGCTCAAGGGTAACATGGAAAGCACAAACTTTTGGGAGCAGAACCAGAGGAAAGAAAAGCCCCTTTGCCCTTCTCTCTGTTCCCCTTGGCTGGGGCAGAATGTGCCAAGCCCTCATCCCAGCCAGGCTCCACTTAAATCCATGCTGTCACTGATCCCATAACAGGTCATTTCTGCCTTGTGGCATCTCTCCAGCTCCCCAGTTTCAGGGAATGGCCCCAGCATCACACACAGAGCACAGGGGCAGAGGGAATGCTGTCATTGGGCTGTCGTTTCACATACACATCTCAGCCACACTGCACAATTCAAACTGACAGCCTTTGCCTGGGCAGGGCAGAATTAGTGCTGTGAAATGCACTCCAGATGCTCAGTGGCATTTCTCAGTATGACTCTACTAATTCAAGGCTTCCCAAGAAAATAAATACCTCAACTGAAGATTTCCCAATGGAAAGAAAAGAGAAAAAAAACCAGAAAAAACCTGTATTAGATTTTGCCAAGAGAGGAACTAAGCTTTCAGGGTCTTCAAAGGGGTGGCAAGCAAACACCCTCCCCACAGATCCCTGTGCAGAAGGGCCTGGAAGCTCTGGAGCTGCACTCTGGGATCCGGTGAGGGCAGGGCTGGAAGCACAACTGTGTTAGCAGGACCTCCCTTGGGATTTCCTGCTCACAAACAGCAGCTGTGTAGGCCAGAGCAACTTGTCCAGGCCAGAGCTCTGGGTCTGGCTGGGGCCAGCAGAGTTAAGAGGGGACACAGAGAAGCCCCATCTCCCCCAGTCTGCATTCCCAGCACTTGCCCAGCACAGAAAGTCTGCTCTGTAACTCAGCCCACGCCAAGTCAGAGGAATTGTTACCTCCCAGGGTTAACTAACGCTGCTGAGCAGTGATTGTTCAGCAAACAAACTTCCTGCAGGAGCTGGAGATTCTCCAGTCTATTGCCAAGTCTAAATATACTCCGCTTTTTTAAGCTGTGACTGCACAACAGTCTGATCACATGCGAGTACAACAGTTAAATATTGTAATTTAGATACGTGAGGAACATCACAGACTTGGAGAGGATCTGGGACACTGCAAGGGGGAGCTGAGGGCCTGAGCATTGCTGGGGCTCTGCTGAACCCAGGCCAAGCTCTGCTGGGCCGGGCTGTGTGTGTGGAACAGGAAGCCTTGACTTCCCTGCCAAGAGCACATGACAGCAGCAGGGCAGCATCCCACACTGGGACAGTCTGGGATGGACATTTCCCAGCTGGCACTGCACAATCCATGCTGTAACCCTGCTTCCCCATCCAGATCTCCCTTTAGGTCCTGAGTCCCAGCCAGCCCTTCACTTTCATCGGTAAAATAAAAGGCAGCATCTCCTCCTTACCCGTCACTGCCGTGGCATGTGGAGCATTTTCCCCTTCTTTCTCTACAGGGTAAGCCAGACTGATCTCACAGGGGCTCCCTGACTGACTGTCCCTGAGAAACCCAGCGATAACCCAGTTATAAAGCACTGCAATTATGTGCCAGGCACTTGAATGCTGAAAGCAGTTTTAGACTTAATTCTGCCTTTAGTTTTTAAACTCCAACCCAGCCTGTCTACTACACCCCATTTACACCCACTGCTGTGGGGCAAAGGGTGAGATGTGGGGCTGCTGAACCTTTCCAGCCTTAGATCCAGTGCCCACGTCCTGCTGCAGCAGGACAGGACACACACACTGCTCAGCCTGATTGGAGCACAGTCAATTCCAAGCTCCCAGGAGAGCTCTGCTGCTGTCACCAAATCAAACACTAACACAGCCTGACTGCAGAGCCTGCATGGTGCTCCACACATGCCTGTGAGATTCCCTCTCCCCATGTCTCCCCTGAGCAGGAAGCCTCTCTGTGAGTGCAGCAGCTGACGGGAGCTGACTAAGGCCCTTCGCCAGCTTTTGAACGGGATGGGTTTGGCAGGAATTGAAATCATCTGCTAGAACAAAACCAAAGTACTACTATAAAAACGTACTCCAAGATTGAATTATTGTGGTTCCAGGAGTGAAAACACTGCTCTCTGCACATCTGTACAGTGACAAAAGCACAAAGTACCCCGCTGCAGCTGGGCACAAACCCTCACCCAGGGCCACTGGAGAGCAGCAGAGCTCAGCTGCCCACGTGCAACATCCCCAAAGACATCCCAACAAACCCCTGCCCCTGGGGTGTACCATCCAAGCACCAGCCCAGGGAAAGAACAGCTCCATGCATATTGGAGGCTGCACTTCTGTTTGAATCAGGGATGATGAAACTTTCAGTGCACAAATACTGACAATAAACACAAATTAATTCTCTGTTCTCTCACCCCAATCCAGCTGCATCAATCTTGGTTACACTCAAGCTTCTTAAAACATTGTGCAAGCACTTAGTGAGTCAAATCAATCCCAGCCCTTTTATCCAGGGCCAGATTATCTGCTAGGAAGGTGGAACAGAGGCTCCACAATCCAGCCACAAGGAACGTGCCAGCTTTTAATCTAAGTTTTATATAAAAAACACCTAAAAATAATTTAATAGGAACTGTCCCTGCAATCAGCTGCAAGCATCCAGCTGCCCCTCACGCCTGCTCTCAGATGTGCTGGGTGAACAAATTTCCACGACTTCCACAGCTGCACCCCCACCAAAACAAAGGGGCATTCAGAGAAGTGACCAATGAGCTGCTGAGAGTGTTTGACAGGTACTGATCAGGAGCTTGTCTGGAGGCACTGACAGACAGAGAACAAAGTGATGATGAAGTTTACCCAAAAAGAAACCACCCCACAAACCTTACCTGTGCCAGGGATGCTGCAGTTCCTTTTTTCAGCTCTGAGAAGTTCTCACTCAGCTTCCCCCCCTTGTTGCTCGAGTTGCATTTGTAGCACATCCACCTCATGCGGCCCTTGGTGACCACCCCGCACTCCTTGCTCAGCAGGCACAGCGAGTGGTACAAGTGGCCACAGCTGGGAAGAGAGGGAGTCAGAGCTGGGAAGCAGGAAAACCCTCCCTGCAGTGTGGGGGGAAGGGGCTGGGCAGTGGGGAAGGGCTGTATCTGGGCATACAGAGCAGCAGGGTATCTTCACCCTCCTGTAGCATGTCCAGACTCACAGAATCAACGCTGCATGCCCATTTGCTGATACAGCACAGACTGTAACACTAAGGTAACAACGATTTCACTTTGTTTTACAGACACCTGGTCACAGACAGGACACGGGAGATGCCAAGGCTGTGGTAGATCCAAGATGTACAAATACACAAATGAGCCCAGGGTGCTGCAGTGCCCCAAGTGCACTGCCGGGAGAGGGGACGGATAACTGACAGGATAACTGACAGGCAGCTCCTGGAACTGGGAGGCAATTCCTCCCAGCCTGGCAGAGCTGGCTGTATGCAAAGCAGGCTCTGGTGGGTGTGATTAGCCAGCCCTCTCACAGTGCAAGGCAGGAAGATGTGCTCCCAGGAATACAGATCATTACTCAGGCAAGCCAACCAGTAGATTTGTTTCCCCTTTTAAAACTATTAACATGATCATAGCTGCGACCCTACCCCTTAACTTTACCTGAAAACAATGATTTCATCAGCAGTTTCTTGCCTCCTTTTGTACTGCTGGAGACAGATGCAGCAGTAATCCTGCTTTGGGGTAAGGCCTCTGGTGACAGAGGCTCTCAGGTTACACAGGGACCAGTGCAGATCGTGGTTTAAAAGGCTCGTAGTTGTCTCTAGAAGGGTCTGTGTGGAAGACAACACACAGAGTAGGTCAGTCTGGCACCTCCAGACTGCAGAAACTCCCTGCTGACCGGTTCTTCAGAACAAGCAGCTGAGCAGCTCACTAAGAGCAGGAACAAGCCAATAAAATCACTTCTCCTTCTATGCTTTCTAGCCACTGACCTCAAAACACTTACCCTTTCATCACATGTTAATGGAGCAATTCCTCTGCACTCTCAAATAGACAAGGCCTGTATTGACTTTTGTCCAAGAGCATTAAGAGAGGCATGACAGGCTCATTTTGTCATCTTCCACACCAAACTTCCTTTTTTTCCCCTTTACCTTGCAAGCTACTGCTTACATCCCATTTTAGGAGAAATGTGCCGATAAAAATCAAAGCTCAAATGCACTAGGGCAATTAAAGTCTTTAAAAAAACCAACCCTGAACTGCTCATGTGCTTGTCCTTCCCAATGGAGGCCCATTTTCAAAGAGCCCAAGGAACCACCCCGAATTTCCAGGTTCAGGTTTCCCCCAGACACAGGGGCCTGCTCCCTGATCCATGCATGCTCCACTGCAGCAGCTGCACAGGGCTGCACCAGAGGGTCCCACCCGGACACACAGCCTGTCCCAGAGCTGCCAGGCAGGGACAGGGGGCAGGGGCTGCCCAGACCTTCTGCAAGAACCAAAACACAGACCAAGGCTCCTCCTGTTCAGCCTCCTCAGCAAAGCTATTTCCCACTGTGTTTCTGCATTGGCTGCCAGTGCCCAGGGGCCTGCCCTGAGCAGCCACTGGGATGGCACTGCCACATAAGGGGGGGATGGTTTGGAGGAGTACTGCACATCCTGTTTAGGGGAAAAGGAGATTCAGAAAACTGCTGAAGTGTGGAGACTGCCTGGGATTTGGGACTGGATTGAAAAAAGCAGGACCGAGATGAAGATGAAATCTCACAAGGTCACAAAGTGCAGCATTACCACTGGGAAGGGGAAAAACAGCCTAATTTAAAAACCTGATATTTAAAACTGCATATAAAGACAAAACACATCAGCTTTGTGCCTTTGAATCCCTAACTGCAGGATGAGCTAGAGAAAAAGCAGATGTTTATCCTTCTGGTACATTTAACACAGAACTGAGCTGCAGAGGTGTTCACCATGTACCTGTCAGTCCCTTCACTTGCAATCTGTGAGCAAAACATGCTCCCTCCCCATCCCCCAATCACACAGGAATCACTCACATGTCCATTGGCTTTGCCCTGCAGACAGAAATGACAAATGCAAGAGAGCAGTAGGCCAGGCGGCTGAAATAATGCTGTGTGCAGCAGTGGACAGAACAGAAACATGGGCAACTTACTTGTTCATAGTTAAAAGTGTCCAGCATTCCTAGGACAAGCCCTTGAATTTCTCCAAGTTTCCCTTTTCCATAAACTGGGTCCTGTATGAAGAAATGCAAAGCTGCAGTTGAATCACAGGATATGACCATTCTGATTCTTTTTAAGTCTTTTTATTCTCTGAATTGGAACTGCAAACGGAAGTTACAAATGCAGAGTTAAATATGCTGCACATGCACAGAGACAGCAGAATAATCCCATGCACTGATGGGAAAATCAGTAATTAGCAAAACTCAGTAGATGACAACATCAATATAAGTAACTGTGCCTGGGTCAAAACTGGAAATTCCATTCAGGAGCTGCAGGAGCTGACTGGAGAGTGCATTTGAGGAATATTGAAGGGAAGTGTGGCCAGCCAGCTCCCAGCCCCCCGCACTGCCCCACGCTCTTGCCCATCAGGGCTGCCTCACCCCAGGCCATCCCACACCCCTCAGCTGCAGGCTGGGAGAGCACACCCCAGTCAGTGCTGAGCCCACATCCCAGCTGCCAGAGGGAGCAGGGCCCTGGGGCTCTGCTGCTGCTGCAGGGCCAATTTCCATGTGCCCTGAGCTGCTTTATTGTCATGTCCCAGCAGCACAAGCACAGGGCTGTGGTACAGGCCATCAGCCTGTGCATCCTCCCTTCCCCTGCGCCTGCTCCAGCCCAAAGATCCCTTCCTCCTGCACACCCACCCTGGCACCCCCTGAAGCATCCCTCTGTGCAGGGAGCTGAGAGAAGCTGTCTGGTGGGACGAGCAGGACATTGGCAAAAACAGACTGGCAAGATGTGGAAACTAACCCAGAAAGTAGAAAAATGGTGGAGACACAATGGAAACAGGAACAGGAGCAGGATAATCAAGCTCTGGATAAGATGAATGAGAAAAGGAGTAGTTGAGAAAGGCTGATTCCATGCAGGACTGGGCAAGGAGAAGAAAGGGTGAAAAAGCCAGCTGACAAAGACAACTACAGCAGCATGGAAGCTACACTGCAAGAAACCCTGAGGGATCACCAAAGCTACAGAAAGTAAGTCAAGGAACTCTTGAATAACAGCCCTCATGGGCAATGGGACAGGCAGAAACACCAACATTCAAACCTAAATAAAAACAGCCCTGAGTAACAGCACTGGGTGAAAACCAGCTGTGGATTTGCAGCATGTTGGAGGGAAGCACAAAGAGCTGAATGTGCTGCACAGGCTCCTTTTCTGCTGGGTGAACAGCACAGCCTGAACACTGCGAGGTTCCCTTCTGCCTGCACCATTTAGCAGCACGGCACAGGGAGTGCATTGCACTGAGTCACTGCAGGGATTAGGGAGGAACAGGGCACTTCCAGACAGCAGGAATGTGATCCAGAGCACAGAGCAGTTGGTTGGGCAGCCAGCAGATTCTCTTCTAAAGCCTTCAAGTAGGTGACCAACAGATCACTCACAAACTGTCCAGGTACCACCATTTCCATACAGCAGCTCCAACTTCCTAAGCTGCAGGTGGAGACTTTGAAAGCCACTGGTTTCCTGGCTGGACACACAGCGGAGGGAGATGAGGTGTGAAGAAGAGAGAAGAATAAAGACCCACCTGCAGCCTTGCAGAGAACACAAGTTTGAGGGCTTTCAGTTGCTTTCTTTTCCTCAAGTTATGCTTGATGCTCTCTAAAAATAAGGGCAGGTAGGAAGAAAACAGACTTTCTTCTCTACAGAGGAGGCCTGTGGTCTGGCCAAGCCTCACCCCGAGCATGACAGACCAGTGGCAGCAGTGAGGCCATGGCCATTCCCTGCTGGAGCCCTCTGATGGGATGGGCTGGAGCTGCCTGCCTGCCTCCAGCATCACTCACAGGTCCCAGGTCACTTCTATAGACACTTAGAATGCTTCCAAATTGCAGCTTCAGACTGCACAAAATTTCCAGTCACGAAAGCCTCGTGGGATCAATGACTTTTATGGAGGAATATCTTTCATTAATTTCACCTTATAAAATTGGTCTCAGGCTGGAATTCAGGCATGCTCCAGACACAGATGTGCCATTCCATGAGGAGGAACAGGCACTGCACCAACCGGGAACAGGTCCCAGCAGCTGCTCCCAGGCTGGTGCTGCCCTGGGAACATGGCATCAGCACGGGGAGCCAGAGCCACACTGGCTGCCCAGGGCTGCCACCAGCTAACAGAAGGGGAAGAGCTGGCAGGGATCCACACACAGCCCAGAGGTGCTCATACAGCCCTTCCAGCCAGCTCTGTCTCTTCCATTTCCCATTTCTTCCTAGATCCAGGAAACAGCACTTGCTTTGCTAGCAGTGCTATAAATGCACTCTGCAAAAACATTCTCTTCAGCTTCTCCCCTCTGCAAGGGGCCAGAGCAACCACTGCACACACAGCTAATCCCAGTGCTGATCTCCCGGACTAAGAAGAAAAAACAGCCAAAGCCCTAAGCAGGAATGGAAAAAATATAAGGAAAGACTTTCTGGATCTTTCTGCTTCCACTCTGGAACAGTTTTCAGATAATCTTTCCTTCCTTCCCCTCTTTGGGGCTCCTACAGGTAGCTTTTAAATTTCTGGTTTCGCCAATTCTCCATCTTGTAGGAGGCATCAGCTGCATCTGCTTACAAAACATTCACAAAGGATTACAGTTTTGTAAGGGAATTAACACTCAACCTCTCAGCCCTCCTCAGAGAGCACTCACATTCTTAATAACATGGAATTTTTCTTAATGCTCAAGAGGATTCCTCTGGTATCTCTCCTAATGCGGTTAGTTCAGACTTCCCAGTTAATAAATAACGTCACAACACCATAAAGGATGAGCAGGAGCAAATCTATGAATTGTTATTTCACGTGCCCTCGATCAGATACTGCTGAGCCCAGGTGCTGGGCAGGCAGGTGCCAGGAGCCTGCCTGTTCTCTGGGAAAGCCACAGCTCTGGCCCCAGCCCTTGCAAGGCACCCTTTGGCCAAGCACTTTGGTTGCAAAGTTACCATTTGCATAAGGTATAATCTGTAAGCAGCTAAGCCCAGAAGAAGAAAAACAGTCTGATAAAATTAGAATACTCTAATTCTTTTTGAGAAAAGGCAAGATAATCTACCACAGTTTATTGATGTTATTCACCTTCCAACAAATCCCCCAGTGAATTCCAGCAGCTGTGCCACCTCCCAGACTGCAGCTCCAGCATGTCTGTGCTCTACCACCAAGCCTTGAGCTCTGCTGGAACAGCATTTGAGGGTCCTGTCAGACAAGCACCACTTGTAATTCTGCATTTCACCAAAATATTTGAAGGGCTTGGGAAAGGCTGTATGCACTCCAGGACCCAGAAAGGCTGGTTTCACTATTTCCTTGTGGTCACAGTTAAGGTGGCACATCAGTAACATATTTCAGTGCCCTGCAGAGAGCTCAGGGCCAAGACAGAAGGGTTCAGCACCAGGGTTTAGAATTTTATGTGGCTTCAAAGAGCAACTATACAGCTCTGCAAAAGGAACACCCAGCCAGGGCTAACAACACAGGGATCTCCCTGTCTGGGAAAGCACTACCTGTGCCTGTCACATTGTGATTCTTCCCTGCAGGGCACTTACATGGCATTCTCACGTAACCCAAGGAAGCAGAGAACTGGGAGGCAAAAATGCAGTGCACTCTGCTGCCGAGCTCCAAGGGAGTTTGCTTCCTGATCCCCAGCAGGGCCAGGGTTCAGAATCCCTGAACATTTGAGCTGGGCACTCGTGACATGGCCACAGAGAAAGACCTGCTCATCACCATCCCAACACCCCCTCCCAGCTGGATTCAAAGCAATGTTCTTCCAAGGGCCAAGCTGTGCATCCAAATAAATCCCACAGAAACCTCCCACTGGCACCCTCAGCAAGCCCTGGAGCAAGAGTTCACCACAACAGCGTCACAAATGCCCATGAAACAGGGAGCTGAACAGGGCAGTGCCAGGAGCCCAGGAATAAGGGCTGTGTGAAGGCAGAGTAAATGGAAATGGGGCGGGTAAGGACAAGAGCACAGGGTTCAATGAAGGGTCTGTCTCGTAACAAAGGACGCTGTTTCCAGAGGAGGTGCCAAGCACTGAAGGCAGCAGACTGCTGAGACCCAGCACAAACAAGCTCTCAGGAGAAGGGCCCACCTCCTAAAGAGGAGGATGAGGAGTTGGGAGAGGCTTAAGCGAGCTTCAGAGGCAAAAACTGATCTTTAAACAGCCAGCAATTTCTGAAGGACACAGCTGAGCTGTTGGCATCAGTCAGAGGATCCCCAGGATGCAGCAAGGGGCTCACACCCTCTGTGCTGCCCACACACAATCCAGGTCACATCTCTCACTCCATGCACCTCAGGGGTTTGCAAATACATGGGTGTGAGTGAAATCTCTAGAAGAATAAGTGTTAAGAGGCAAAGCCAACTTAGAGATCCTGTAAACCAACACCACCTCCCCTTCCATAGGATCTTCTCTTGATCTTTAGAATGTTATTTTCCCTACACCTGTTTTTGAGCTACAAGGTACCAATTACTGCCCCATTTTATGAAATTCTGATACTAATGCTCTCTACCTGGAATTCAGCTCTTCTCTCTGCATTTTAAGAAGCCATCATTTTTTGCTCTAGCTGTTAAAAAAATCTGCCTTTCCAAATCTCTTGTTAGTCAGACTGAATTTGTCAGGCTGACCAGGGAAGTGGAATGAGCAGGAGCAGTTCCCCCATCCCCAAACCCAGTGACCAGAGCCACACACACTGCTCTCAGTGATGCCTGACCCATTTCTGTCCCCAGTAAAGCCCTTCACCTGACGAAGCACCCCCTCAGCCTCCCCAGCAGAGCCATCACACCAACCACTTCCCTCTACAACAAAGACATTTCACTCCCCTGCTGCCTCCACGACATCAGTGCCAGCCTCTGGAAAAGGGATTTTCTAGTGCTGCTAAAAGAGTCCATCAGAACAGAAATACAATTAAATATTTGAAGACTGCTGTGAACAAGACTCTCCCTTCATCCCAAGGGAGAAGGGGATCTTCCTCCACACTGTCACACCTCCCAGCTGTGTTATCTGCACAGTGGTCACTGCTTTGACTCCCACCCCATCTTGGCAGTTCTCAGCACAGCCCAGGGAAGCCTCCCTTGGCAGCCTCCCACTGACTCACAGCTTCTCCATCGTTTCCTGCCTACATTAAACATCAAACAAAGCCCAACGGAAATTATACCAAAACCTCAGCTAAAAGTAGACTAAATAAGTTATTGAAGAGCCATGACGTTTGCTTGACACTTCCTCCCTTTGATAAAACCATATTTCAACTGAATACACTTTTTATCCACGGTCTTACAACATGCTTTGCTATCTTATATTTATGACTTTGTCCAAAATCCACGATTGTGCATAATATTAAGATCAAACCAAGAGGTTGCCAGAGGCATGTGTTCACCCTGTGAAGCCTGGAAGCCCTTTTCCTCTCCCACCTGGAACAGAAACCCTGAACATTGTTTTGACACTGTCTCAACCCTTCAATCAGTCCACAACACAGACAATCCTTCTACTTCCTTTTCTGCCTTTCTCAAGGTTTGTTATTAAATCCCAAATCTCAAATCAAGCTTTCATCTGTTTTGCATATTAACCAACTATAGTTGCTTGTGATCACTCAAGCCAAGGTCCTACTTAAAATCAGCTCTTTTGTAAGTTTGCTACTCGCTAACAGCATCTCTAAAATAATACTGCACCATCAATGACATTTTGGGCCCAATCATGATCTCTCTCCAAAGCCTACACACTTTGCTGTAGAATCTTCACAACTGTCCATCCCAGGGCCTTTGCTAAAAGGCTTTCAACAAACTTAGTGCCAAATTTTGGGAAATTCATTGCAGCTTTGCCCCTAAACCTGCCAAGTTTCAGTTCAAAGTAATTGCAACCTTTGATTTAGAATTTTCTTTGGTTCACAGGAATTACCTCAAGTACCTTCTCAGAGGTGTCTGTGTTCCCTCCCGTCTCCCAGCTAATTCTCTCAGCTCTTACACCTTATGTCTCACCAATAGTACTCCTGCTGAAACACTGAACAGACAATTAGCAGATCTGATCTCTAATGACCGGGGAATACCTTTCCACAAGAACTGTGTGGCAGAGCTTGGTGAAACGTCCTTCTCTTCAGGAACTCACCTGGAGAATTCTCTGCAGGATTGAGGGAAGAGCAATAAACGCAGCCATGTTATTCAGCACTTGCATTGTCAAACTCTTCAAAGCTGGAATGTCAAACATAACAGCCACAGCAGTTCATTAGGATTCCAGGAGGAAAGAGAGATCAGTCTTACAGATAAAGAGAGTTTTATTTCAGGTCCTGTTTTCTGGTTTGAAAACAACTTTTATGTTCTCTGCTGCGTGTACTGCACTAAGCACACAGTTTTCTGCAACAGAAGGGGTGTTTACAAGGTTTTGACCCCGTGATGCCTCTGCATTCCCTCCCACACCCCTTACAGTAAGCAATAACATTTTGACTTACTTGGTAGCTCTACCATTCTCTTTTCCAATTGCTACCAAACTCCAGTTTGGATCCTTGTCTGTGTTAAGGCCCACAGACTCTAAAACATCCTAGCCCTGACCTTTGCATGAAACTTGTTCCTAGATCCTCAGCACAGGTCTGGGATGGAGCAAGAGACATTATTCAGAGAGACCCAGGGTAGTCTGGGTTGGAAGGGACCTTAAAGATCATCCAGCGCCACCCCTGCCATAGGCAGGGACACCTCCCACTGTCCCAGGCTGCTCCAACCCTGTCCAACCTGGCCTTGGGCACTGCCAGGGATCCAGGGGCAGCCCCAGCTGCTCTGGGCACCCTGGGCCAGGGCCTGCCCACCCTCACAGGGAAGAACTTCTTCCCAAGAGCCCATTTAACCCAACTCTCCCAGCCTTTCCTCACGGCAGAGCTGCTCCATCCCTCTGGATCACCTTGGTGCCTCCTCCGGACTGGCTGCAGCACCTTCACATCCTTCCTGTGCTGGGGACTGTCAGGACTAAAGCATCTAAGTCCCTTTTTAACTACTCTGATCTCTCCCACCAAGGGAGGCTGTTGAAGGTGTGCTGCTGACTCAGACGTGGAGTAGAGAACTTCGCTGTATTTAGGTCTATTCAAGTCCCACTGATTTTGCACAGGGCAGACAGGTGCAGGCAGAGGTGCACAAAAGGGCTGGGCATGGACAGGGACAGTGCGTTATGTCAGGAGTTCCCCAAGTGCTGACTACAACTTACAAAGCCTTTGTACACCCTGGGCACCTTGGCTCTTTCAGAGACCATCCTCAATGCAACCAACTCATCAGCACAGGGCTCCTCTCCCACTCAGGACAAAATAAAGTAAATTAAAAAACCCTATCTACCTGACAGATGCAGCCTATCAAACACTCAACCTGAGCTCCCTGCACACCAGGGAGCAGAATATTGAGGAATGGAGTAACAGAACTACTTTTCTTCTATTCATTCATCATAGGAGAGACAACACACACGTTTTGATTACTATTTGGGGTCATAAATGCCAAAGTACTCACCTTCAGAGTATGGACATTGCGAAGAACCAGCGGATTTCTGTGGGGACATCATGGACTCCAGGAGGGGAAACCAGAGGGCCTGGAATCATGGAATGTGAGGAAAGAGCCAATAAGAACAGGGCAGTGTTAAAAAATGAGCAGTGAATGTCAGAGGCCACTGGACTCCGAATGTGAAAGACTCGCTTTCACATTTGGAGAACAGAACTGCATTTCTGATGACTGCAGTGGGACAGAGCTGAAACATGGTAAAGTAACCTCAGAGAAAAGCACCTGACTGGAATTACCACAACGATCTGTGTTTCCTTTCTTCAGTTCCCAACTACTTCTCCATGTGAGAGGCAAACTCTCCAGGGCAGAGACAGCTCACAGAGTGGGTACACAGTAAATGGATCCCAGATGGAAAGGGACATCGCAATTCTTTCCCTATCTGTTGTACCATGACACCATTGCAGGGAAGAAATGGAGACGGTCTCTCTCCTGGGCAGTGCTCTCACACTGGGCAGTGCTCATGAAGAAATTACAGTTCTTGACTTCCAGCCATGCCACCCCTCCTTAGACATGGGAACAACATTCTCAGTTCAGAGTTCAGTAATTACATAAATGATGCAGAATCCTAGGACTAAAGATGCCTTTGTGTCATGGACGTGGGCAGAATGGAAATGCAACCTCAGTCGGAGCAGAGAGGCAAAGGCAGCTCCCTCTGCCAGAGCTCCCGGCAGCTGCACTGCCTCCCCCTCAGAGCCCAGGCTGACACTCAGTTCAGTGGCTGGGAACAGGCTCTGCAGCCACAGTGACAGCAGCAGCAGCTCTGTGTCACCAGGAAGCCGGCTCAGAGCTCACAGTGCCTTTGCAGTGTCTGACTGACGTTTGTGCCCAACTTCCATGTGGAGCTGGAAAGGGGGAGAGGCCGTGGTCTCACCCCTTCCTCCCCCTGACCTGAACGTTGTTTTGTGCTTCATCCTCACAAGTGAGGATCTCTCTTGTGGGTCCAAACTCTGAAGCACCAGAAGGAGAGCACAAGGAGAGGCACACGGTGACTGCCTGGACATCCCAGTATCCAATGGATGGGAAGAGCCAGAGGCACATGAGGCAAAGCTTCAGGAGACACAGAGGCCTTGGCTGACTTTAGTGACACATTTTTTGACTACCTTACCTCTCGCTGTTGCTGGTCTAAACTGTGTGAATTCCTCTGGCAAAGGGCAATTGTTTTCATTAAAGTATCTTCAATATTTTCTAGCAAGGTGGGTTCAGCTGAGCCTAAGTGTCAGAGTGGAAAAACAAATTACAATTTTAAAAGCTATTAGACAAGTTAACTCCCATTAGATAAGTTAACTACCAATCCTTCTGCAAAATAAAATCATGCTGTTCATCTAAAGTCTGCTCATTACAGTCAACAACTACATCATAAAGACAAGTCCTGATTTTTGGCACTTTTCCTGAATAGCACAATAAATTGGACAAATAAAACATTTTATGTAATCCAATAAGGAAGATCTTAGCTGTGGTTTAGGATACAATTAAGTAACGACTATGGGCACTGCATTTAATTAGGTGCCCGTGAGTCCTTGGGCGAGTGAACAGTACATCTGTGCATACACTCATTTTCTGTAGGCAGAACATTCTTATTTCTCTGAGAAATTTGCTTTCAAAAAAGCTACTCCCAGCTGTGTCACATCACCGTTCCCACATAATGCCAGCTGAAGCTCAGTAATGAGTTTGGATGGATTCTGACGTGGGAAATGTGTTTGGTAAGCCAGTGGGAGGAGCAGTCCCAATGGGAAAAGCTGACAGAGCACCACACACACACAAACCATCCCTCACAGTATTCGAGGTCTCTACCAAGATCGGAACACCAGTGACAGAGTGTCATCCAAATAACTACCACAGCCATGTAAATATAAATAAAACCAGAGGCACTACAAGGCCTAGAAACCTGAAACAGAACCTCATGGCAGCCGGCAGACAAAAGCACTTCACGTTTTTGTGTTTATCCATCTGTTTTTAATAGAAAATGGAATTTAACTTGATAACTCTTACTTTCATCATCTTGAGTAAGCATCAACAACTTGCTCTGCAATCGCTGCAACAGAAGAGAGGACACAGAACAGTCAACTTGGGAGTTTACTCCCAAGAATCCTGACAGAAACATTTGTCAAAGGTGTGGTTACACAGGCTCACCCCCATTTTCCTCCCCAGCATGACTAACATGGCATGAACTTCTTTGCAAATATGGAAAGGAAAGCAGGAGCTGAAAGGTGGCTTTTTTGCTATGAAAAACAAATTTCAGCATCTATTATCCACTAAATGTTCGAAGGATCGTCAGAAAAACATACTGATGTTTTGAGTCTGCAGACACCTCAATATATTGGTATTTGACAGAAGGCAAATGCTCCTATGGATTCTAGTGGCCAACAAATTGAGGAGCAAGGACAACACCCAACCTGAGCACAGGCCACCGTGCTGATGGCATGGCATGGCATGGCACCAACACCACATTTGGGATTTGGGAGTGCTGTACCTCAAGCATAACCAAAAAGGCACCATGGATATCTCCCTTCTTCTCCAATAAATACGAAGAAGCCTCATGGAGCTGATGTTTCTGGGTTATCTGAGTTAAAAGGAAAAAAAAAGGTAAATGTGCATGTGGAGAAAGCTGCCAGTGTTTGTTTATCCATGAGACAATGCCGAGCAGATGGCCAGGCCTGGGCGTGCCTGTGCTCACAGGCACCTTTCCCAGGCTGAGCAGCTCTCCTGCACCTCCTTTTATTTCTCAGCTTGCACTACTGCCACCACCAGCACTCAAAAATTACCAGTACCATTTCCATACAGGGAAGGAACAGTTGCTCTCCCAGCACAAGGCAGATTTTGGCAGTGTTGCTTTTCAGAAACCCCAGGCCCATGATTTCATATACCCCCAACATGATTAATTAGCAGCAACACAGCCACCCTCTACTCTGCAGTTTCTCAGCAGCTTCAGAGAACTAATGGCCCTTTCTTATTAGCCCTGAGACCCAACTCAGAGTCAGTCTATTAAATATATCCAACCGTGCTGCAGGAGAGCAGTTCAACAGCTCAGAGGGACAGGGAATGCTAGAAACAGATTGGAAGAGCATCCAGGAACTAATCCAAGCCTAAGCAAAAGTACCTTTACAGCAGTTTAAAGAGGCAAGAGCTGATTTGAATGCATCCCCTGGCCCCTGTCCTCATACATCTCTTTCCTACCTGGATGGTTTCCTCCAGTCTGCAGTATTCCAGAACTCTGAGTGTCTCCAAAACCTGCTCTGGGCTGTACTGACAGAGCAGCTCGATGAACTGCTCAGTGATACAGGGTGGGAGGTGTAGCAGGTCTTGGTTAATGCCTTCTCTGTAAAAATACAGGCACAAGAGACTAAGGTCAAATTCCAGTCCAGAAATTTGTCTGGGAAGAAGAGTTTCTTATTCAATTGTGTGTTGTCTTTTATCCTTTTATCCTTTATTCCTTTTAATACAGAAGTTAAAAAATCTGGTTTTAAGAGAAAAATTATGCTGTTTCTACTAGTTACTGGTGCTGGAGGTCCCTCAGCAGGCATTTCTTTTTTTCCACAACATATTCTCCTAATGCTTAAGCACGAAGAGGCACTAAGAACTCACCTCATTTCTTCAGTGAAACCTTATGGTCTGAGTGCTCTGTTCAGATGCTGATTGTCTGTGTCCTACAGACCTGCTCTGCATGTGTTTGGGGAAATGTTTCGTTGCTTTTTGCTTATAGTTCCTGAAATTCCTCTTTGACTTCCTTTACCACATTTTAATGTTTCATCCCTTTGATCTACCTCACTGAGAAAGGAACTCATGCTTCTTTTATAGAAACATCCCCATTTTCCAATCCCTGGTGCGGGAGCCTTAGACATTATG
>VZTX01022505.1:0-54154 GCA_013400915.1 Pardalotus punctatus | reverse complement strand
GGGGGGGGGGGGGGGGGCGCTGGAAAATTCACTTCCTTGCTTTTGCTGGTTTAGCTCCAAAGCTAAGCAAGCCCAGCTGCTCAGGAAATACCATTGGAATGAACACATTATTGAACATGGAAGAATCAATCGAGATTGCTGTCAAAAATTTCACATGCTGCAAGCAGGCCAGCAATCAAAGGGCTCTTATGAAATACTTCTCAGCCATGTTGAACAACTTCATCTTTCAAAACTTAGGCACATGATCAAAATTACTCCCAAAAAAAAAAAAAAAGAAATCACAGAGAAAAGAACTGCGTTAGAGTAATTTCACTAGGAAGCCAGGAGCTATCTTTTGTTATTAACACCTGACATAACATGACTGTTCTCTAGGTATTGCATTTAATCCAGACCAAATGAAGAGGGGGGAAACAAAAAAAAAAATTAAAAAAAAAAAGTTGTAGCTGAAGATTACTTCTTTCCAAACAGCAAAGCCTACTTTGCAACTGATTTCATCCTGGATTCTTCTTACTGACACATTTGCTGACAACATACAAAAGACATTCAGTATTTTAAAGGGCAACTTCAGCCTATTTTGCTATAAATACTTGAACACCACGGAGGTTTCTCTTCATCACCTGGCAGCGATGAACAATTTAACCACACCAGAGTTGCTCAGGGCTCTCCTACAGCCATGATGAGGAAATTTCAGGGCTTGGAGCAGCCTGGGACAGTGGATGGTGTCCCTGCCCATGGCAGGGGGTGGGACTGGATGAGCTTTGGGATTCCTTCCAACCCAAACCATTCTGGGATTTTATACCAAGTTTCCCATGTCCTGATGCAACAGATTGGTTTGTTTATGGTTTTCCTGTATTTTCATAATGCTATGCCACTCTGAAGTAAATATCTCTAGCAAGTCTGTTCTTCCTTGCAGCAACAGATGGAATGTAACTGCCTGCTCAGCTCCTTTTCCAAGCAAATCATTTGAATTCTTACTTATTTCCCCTGAAGAACCTTTTGGGGGCCTTTATAACGTGACAGGTCAGATCTTGCAGCACAGAGGAGGGTACTGTGAACGGAGGTTGTTCTTGCAAATTCTATATTCCTCCATTAACCAATTTTTGCGGTTTTTTCAGGTTTTCTCTCAACTGTGTTGACCATAACACATTATCATCTCATGGAATTTAGCTCTGGGATATTTCATTTGACAGTATTTCACATTTTTCATTTCTTCAATTCTGCTACCATGTGCCTTTAGTTACTGAAATGTTCCCAGAAAAGAGACCACTTCATTCAACAACTCTGTACCTCCACAGGTAATAGAAAATGAAAAATCATGAAAAATCATGAAATATAAACAATTAACCCTCAGGGTACAGTGTATTGAACAGGAAAATATCCTCAAACACCTCCTCTTTTCCCTCTTTACCCTAACACTCAGAAGACACAAAGAAGATACAACCTTCATAATTCTGTGAGTGCACCATGAATAGAAAAACATGTTAATGACCACTATTATCCTTTTCTGGCACCTCAAATCACTGCCCCAATATATATTTGAAGCCTGGCTCAAATAAATTAATGCACAAGGATGATGCTGTGCATCCTTCCATTTATACTCCAGATGGGGGGTGTTGAGTAAATGTCTTACAAAAGCCAAGAATTACAGAAAACTTAAGCCCTCTGCTGCTCTTAATTTGAACTGTTCTCTCAGCTGGAAGCCACAGCATTTGCTAATGGCCTGGATTACTTAGCAGAAATTAAGTTTTGTCTTAGAGCCTCTTGAATTAATGACCTCAGCGTAGAATGAGCTTTGTGAACAAGAATCCCGAGGATCCTGGCAAACACAAGAAAATAAAGAGAACCCAGGTCTTGAAGCTGAAGATTAAAAGGCTGCTTTAAAATTAAGATTAGTCATAACAGATGAAAGCTGAACAGATAATGTATTTGCCTTCCTGAGTAGAGAGAATGTGCTATGTCAAAAATTCATTCAAAAATTCAAGTCCTGTCCACCTTGAAAAACAATGAATGGCTCTATTTTCCCTTCCCTTCTTATCAGGAAAGGATTTTCAAGTATGCTCCTTCAACTTTTATTACGGCTTTTATGTCCAAGTCAAATAGTTTGCTCTTGGCATATGTGAAACTAAATACTGACAGCTATTGACTGTAATAGGAAATTCTTAATTGGATGATTTACACACTCTTGATTCTAACAACAACTTTGTAGAAATATTAAATCACAATTGCTTGCATCATACTTCCCAATTTTTATTACACAGCTCAAGTTCCCAGAATTATACTTTACTTAATTGAAAAAAAATATATATGAATTGAGTAAATTCGTTTGAAGATTTATCAGTTTCTTACATTTGGGAACTTTTAATGTGTTTGGTATTTCAATTAACTTGTAAAGTTATGAATTGTACAATCAGAACACTCTTGAATAGTGTTTAATTAAGACCCAAATGTCATAACAAAGGTTATTAGAGGTATATTTAAAAGCATGTTTTACTTGGGGAAAAACTCATCTTGATTCAAGCTGTGAAGTGATTTGAAATTCATGAATTGGGGGAATTATTATTAAAGTGAAAGGCACAGATCTTCTGAAGAAATACTGAATTCCAGAACATACAGCTTGCTGAACAATTAGCATAAATAATTCTGACCTGTCCTTTTTCCTTGTGCACTGAAATTGGGAAGCTCATAGCATGAGGAACAGTCTTAGGAGAGAAAGACTGTGATTGTTGTCCCACCAAACAAGCACCTCAAGGACAAAACTGCCAGGGGAAGAGTTCCAGCTGTAGCTGGGATTTTTTATAAGTGAAAACAATTAATGTTTTATGCAGTAACAAGTAACCTAAATTATGTCCTTCTGTCCAAAAGGAATGGGTGAAGATACAGATGGCTGCCAACTGCACCTCGGTAAGGAGCATTTCAGTGAACAATTCTTTACCCACATTATACTTTCTCTGGTATTTCTTTACCAGTCACAACGTCAGGAAAGCGAATAAAGGTCTTTGCAATTAATATCACAAGAGGGTGAGAACACCAAGAGGAAAGGGCTTATCTAAAATTTGGATTTTAACCCCATGTTGGGGACAGCAGTTCCTCTGAGTGAAGCCCATCTTAAGGGCCCAGAAGGACTAAAGGATACAAACCCCATGACTCATGAATCTGAATTCAATAAACTACTGCTGAGACTAGCCAAACCCCACAGTGTTTCTGCCACCTTCACCACAAATTTGGTTGAAAGCAGAGATCACACTGAAGGCACCCACCTGGAACAGGTGAGGTGGGCAAGGGTGTGGAGTGCAGGGTCTACAATAATTAGGGCCAGTCAGATAATTCACTGCCACAAGACCAGCAGAACAAAAGCAACTCTGTGCTACAAGGCAGATTTTCTGCTCAGCAACAGATCGGGGACTATTCTGTCAGGTAAAGGCCAAAATAATAAAGTGGGCAAAGACTGGCCTTCAGAAGTGAGACTAACAAACCTCTGGATCTTCAGCCAGCTAGTACTAGGGAATTTGGGGAAGCAGCTTCTGTACCAGATTTTACTGAATTTGGCAGGTCTCAGTCGCAAACAACCTCAAGGGATGTGCTCAGTTAGAATCACAGGTGCAGCGTTCAGGCTTTGCTGTCACCCTGTACCTGTCACCCTTTACCACCAGCAGGCAGATGGGACTTTTCCTGGAGCAACTGGCAAGCAGCACCTGGTCACTGCAGCAGGAAAGGCTGGGCAGCCAGCAGCAATCTGTCCTTGCTTGCCTCCAGCTGCTCTCAAAGGAGAGCAGGGTTACATTCAAAGGAGTCAGGAGAACAGACAGGTACCTTGGCAGCCCTTTAGTGTCAAGCCTACAGCTCAGTTCCCAGGGACTTCCTTCCTGACCAGCTGGACCTGATGTGGGTTTCAATCCTCCTCCAACCTCGGTTTTCAGCGACATCCTTGTTTACACACGAGAGGGAAAGCAACAAGACAGAAACCTATCTGAAACAGACTTGCAAAGCACTGGGGGGAGAGCAAGAGAATGGAAAATATTTCCAGAAAGTTGTGTCAAACATGAATAATGGGTTTGGGTTTTTTTTCCCCACTGCAGGTCACAAACCAGACAGGTTTTACACAGGTTTTGGCCTGACCTTGTCTTGTGCAGGAGGCTAGACTACATGACTTGCCTGGGGTCTCCCCAGCCTGAATTTTCCTGTACAGGTAAAGGTTTTAAAACTGCTCAAATATGATTTTGCTATATTAAGTGTCATATAAAAGGAAAAAAATCTCAAAAACTTGAATATTTCTATAAGGAAAGCAAACTCATATCTATCCTCTCTCATAACATTCTGTGTGGTATAACAAAGTGAGAGAATACAGCAATTGGAGAGATTTTCCCCTCATAACAAGCACACACATATGATGAAGGTTCAAGCTTAAGAAAACAAAAAAACCCTACCCATAATATATTAATGTTACATGAAAAAAAAAATCTCATTAAAGCCATAGTGATATTGCAACAATAACTGATGTAAGTAATCATATATTAATAAGCCTAAATCATATTTTATACCAGAATATCACTTACAGAAGAGAAGAACCATGTCCAAAGTAACATTCTTTAAAGACACTGAACCGTCTTCTTTAAATATTCTAAAAGCAAAAACAAACAACTGCTGGGCAGCAGAACTAAAGGGGCTTTACATCAAACACCAGACATTGCTGTGTGGAAGCAGAGGTCACCCCATCACATGCTCCCCATGTGAAAGGCTCCTGGGTTGAGTTCCCAGCACCTCCCAGCAGGAGAAGTGCTCAGGAAGGGAGAACTTGTGTGTCCTTACCTTTGGAAAAACAGTGCTGTGCTTTGGCTGTAGGAACCTTTATCCCAAAACCTTTCCAGTTCCCAGTACTTCTCTCTTCCTATCACTTCAGGCACTGATGTCTCCCCATTTCCACCCAGAAAACACAAGTGTTAAAGCAGCAGCTCTGGAGCAGGGACAGCAACACCTGAGTTTGCTCTGACATGGAATACAGGTATCCATCCCTTCATGCTTCAAAGCAGCCTCCCTCTTCTAATCCTTACTTTTTATTTGCCTATAAAGAAGCCGAATTACTCAGCTGCACCATTTTCTGCAAAATATTTGAACACTCCCACAAGATGTACTGGCTTGTTTAAACACCAGGTAATAGGACCATGTAAAATATTTATCCTTCCATAAAAAGCAGTTTCAGTTGTATCACACAAGATGAAATTCCAATACATAACTCATCCATTAGCAAAATTAGTAAGCCTAATGTATGGATCACCAAAACTCCCACTTCAGGGACTGCCCAGTTTTTCTCTCTGCAACACATTCCATGACAGCTTTCCTTAAACAGTTGAAATTTCAAGTACTTTCCAAGTAAAACAAAATTGTGAATCAGAGTTCAATCATAATCATTCAATAAAAATCATCTTCATGTAACCACCAACACTTCCAGGTCACTGCCCCCATACACCATCATTTTGCAAGGATGCCACAAGACATTTTCGTATAGAAAAAACAGATGAAGTTAGGATTTTCTAGCACTTAGTCCAATCACAGCAAGATCCAAAGACAACTTCTGGAAGAAGCTCAGAGTTACTCCTATAAAATTAGTTTTGTGTTTAACACAGAGAGTTTGTTCTTCACACAGGCATCAAGAAGCCAAGTACCTCAAAATGTACTGCTCACAATTGGCATTTTTATGTATTAAAGATGTTGATTAATGCATATGAAAAACTTAACTCATTAAGGGCTTTATGCAGGTGCTTAGAAACATCTAATGAAGTGTTCATTTCTCATTTCAAGAGCTCATGTCTTTTCCAAAACATGCTGTTTGGGCTCTAAATGATATGTATATTCCTACTTTACAGCAAATTATAACCTTGCTCTTTTATTGCTTTAAGTATTTATATTCACAATGGAAAGTAAAAAAACCCTTGCAGTTTTGCATGTATTCATGATTTAACCGTTCAGCAAATCTAATGCTAAAGGTTAATCTTAAGACAGGGACCAGATGTTCAGTCAGAAGGAAATTTTTCTCAAGAGGAGATACCCAGGAAGTCTGTCTTTCCAATCTGCTCCAGCCCACGAAATTTCCCACCACACTTATCCAACTGGGAGAAACTATGAATCAGCCTCCAGTTTAACCATGTACAGAGCAGAAATACCAACTCTGAGGGCTTCAGCACAGAACACTGTAAAGCACTTGGAGCATTCAAAACATTCCAAAGCACTTAGGTGAGCATCATCTCAAGCGCACACACCTCCTGTCAACAACATGAGTCCCGTTACAAGCCTCAGAATAAACTTTTATTACTCTAAAACCTAAGCCATTGAATTGTTTCAGCTTAAATGATAAGCAGAGCCCTCATGTTGGATTCTAACCAGCAGAACACTTCACAGGTAAGTTAAACACCAGTGGATAAGCTTGCTAAGCATTCTCTTCTCCAGGATGAGGCAAGGCTAAGAACAGGCATAGCGTGGGCTACCCAAATACATTTCTTGTATCCAGGAGAATTTTAGTTCATGCTGAATTTAACCTCTTGTACTTGGCAGATCTTGTTTCCCTCAGCATGAGAAATACAATAAAAACCCCACTTAGGTAAACCCACAATAACAAACCATTATCACAGCACACACTGCTAACTCACAAACACCACAAAGTTCCCTCTGGCTCCAGCTCAGCGTTTTCCAATTGCCAAAATGAAATGTATATCCATGTATCTTGCCTGGCAAGCATCCAACTGCAGATGCAAAGAGATTTTTCAGTTACTTGCAACAGCGGAAGGCCGTGTTTCAAAATGAGGATAAAATATCTATCCCCAGAAAGAGGAGGATTAGATATTCATTTAGGGGTTTTCGTATTAAATCCAGATCCTGCTAACCATGGGATGCCCTCTAAACCAATCCTAAATCCCCCTGTGGCTCCAACATGTCCTAAGATATCTTGAAGCTATTCTGTGGCCCAGCAGGACAGAGGAGCCCTTCCCCAAGCCACTGTGAGTGAAGAGGGCAAAACACAAACAGCACAAAGCAAAGTTTATGGGTAATTACACAATATGTGCTCAACTGCCCTTCCACTAGCCAGGATCCCATTGCAAAGTTCCTTAGAAAGGGAAATTATCTGCACATTAATTTAACACATAAAAGCGAAAGTGTTAAAAAGCCTGATATGGTTTGTTAAAAAGATTCTGACTTCAGATATTCAAGGATTAATAACTAAGGCTGCAGCATCAAACAAAAAATGATAGGTCAAGACAACAGAAAACATACCCCAAAATCTCACAGGAAGAAAATATAATTTTATTGGCTAAAAAACCAACCCTGTGACCCACACTACTTCTGTGACAGTATTGTTTGACCAAATCTTGGCAAGACTTTTCTGCTCACACACTGCATTTTGGGGACAACCACCAGCCTTACAAAGGCTTTGAACACAAATTATTAACACTGCCAATGGCATTACGATCATCAGCAGAAATCTACCCAAAAGTTTCAGCTGCATTTCGGTTTTTTCTAGATTGCTTTCAGTCAGAGCCTGGCAGCTTCAAGCTGTATAAATCCACTAGGGCAGGACATGACTTGGCTCAAACATTTCAACAAATACCTAATTAATAAGACACTGGGAAGCTGTGTTATCACACTAAGGAATGATGACTTCACTCACCTGACAAGTATTTTTCAACAGCCTCGTGAGTAGCTTAAGATTGCTAATAACACAATTATTGACTAAGACAGGAAAACATATAAACCAGACCACAATTTGGAGTGTAAATCTTACGCCTCGACCTTTCCGAAATCCTCTAACCACAGTGAAATAAAACTGACAAATATTTCATTTGGAAAAGCACGAGAACATATTTTATATTTCTCTGGAAGAGATGTCACTTGAAAATCCACAGCCCTTTCCAAGCTTGACATGAGATACTGAATCATTAAGGTTGGAAAAGACCTCCAAGACTAAGTCCAAACATGAACCCAGCACCACTGTAGATTTGCATATCGACAAATACTGCAGGTACTACAAGCAGAGCAACAAACTGTGCTCATCTCCCAGGAAATCCATTGCAGGAAATCTCTGTTTCCAGTATTTGATACAGACAGAAAAGCCTCTTAGTAAGTATCTGCTTCAACCCAAGCATCAATTTCCTTCAAATTGGAAGCACACCTGCCAAGACAAAAATTCCTCTATTTTATATTTTCCAATTTAGGCGTCAGGAACTCCAGAGCAGCAAGGATTGCCATCACTGGGAGCAATTGATATGAGCAGTGCAACGACTGCTTGCCTGCTTTCCCAGGTAATCTCGATGACAAAATACGACCATTTGGTTAAAGCTGTAAAAGTCCATTTCCCAGCTCACTCAAAAACGGCCTCATCATGACAACACCCACACCAGTATTTTCCTCTGTTCACTATGGTAATATTAATTTCAGCCGTCTCTCCTAAAGTTGTTACAGCTACATGCTGCCATCTGACCCTCATTTCTTTTGCAATTTTACATTATTTTACCCGGCATCTTGAGGACTGTGTTCAAGTGCATATGCTTAATTCCATGTACAGTGGAATATTTCCAGTCTTACTTTTTTTTTTTTAAGCAGGCAGAAAAAGCGATTTATATTTCATTTTTTACCATCAGCCCTTCAAGGCAGGTTTTAGCAAAATGAACACTGCAGGTAATTGAGATTCTCCTTCAGTTCCAACATTGCTACAGCCAACGTGAGGGACAGGAAAGATGGCACTGACGTGCCTGCTGGAATACCAAAGAGTGGTGTGACCTTCCCATCTAAAGGTACTTCACGTGTCTATTTTGTGATTATTCCACAGTTCAGGTGAATGTATCAGCTGCCTAAAATTACTTTCTCACTTCCTTGTCCACTGTTCAAACCAAAACCAATTCTTCACTTCCTCATCTGCTTCCAAGTCTATGAGCATTCATTTCATTTTCAGGTATTTTAAGTATTTTCTGCTAAATTTTTTTTTTCCTTTTTCCTCCCCTGTCCTTGCTGCCAGCTCTTCAGAAGCCTCTTCTACAGGGAATTTCTGCAGGGAATATTCTTAGGTTCACCTCCCTATACCTAAATTATTTCAACTATCTTAGTGAAGTTTAATAGAACGGCTTCCCATTTTAGCACACAATACCCTGCGAGAAGAGAAATGGTCACCTAATGCAACAATTAATTTTTTTCCAAGGCCTACATCCCTGCTTTCCCAACTTTTCCAAAGTATTTTCAGAGGAAGAAAACAAACTGCAAGAAAAATACATTTTTCCATCATTCATTCTTAGAGATATAAAAACCTCCAAATGTTCAAGTGGAAGAAAAAGAAAACACAAATGACATTGTGTGAGGTGTTTTTTTTTTTTCACTCCAGTACCCCAAAATAAGGCTCTTTATCTAGTCACAAGGGACAAAAGTGACATTTCCATTGTCTACAGGCAAGAAAATTGAATTTGATGTCTGTTGATAAACACTGAAGAGGAATAAAAAGCTTGCAGAAGCCATGCACTTGCTGGAAGGCAAATCTGAGGATCTGTCGGCCAAAATAAAGATTAACACGTGCCCACAGCCACACACAGACGCCAAGATCAGGTGCTGAACAATGGAAAACAGTCCCAGATATTCCTACACCAGGAGGGAACCGTTCCTTAGGTCAGGTTACATTCCAGGATTTGAGATGCTCCGCATAGCAAAGATCAAAGTGTTAAAATTATATGACAAAACACAAACGAGATCAATTCCGAGCGCACTTTTGAGCCACAAGGCGACAGCTATCACCAAAAACTGGAAAAACGGATTTTCATCCTTTCGACTGGAAAAAATGCCAGCCCAGCGAGGGACAAGAAGAGGAAGATACTGGAGAATTGCAAAGCACAGCAACACAAAGTTCTGCTTCAGACATTTAATTCCAAACACGCCAGTCTGGGAAAACAAGGAGGAGCTGCTGCTGGAAAGCCTTGGGTCAGGAGGCGGGATGGGAGGGAGGGCCCAGAGGGAAGGAAGCAAAACAGGACTGATAAGATCAGCCTCCTGCCCCCAAGAATCTGAAGCGACTCCAGCTTGCAGCCTAATAAAGAACATCTTTAAAACCAAGACTGAACATCTATGCAGTGAGGGAGAGGTTCAGCCCAGAGGCCGTGCTACAAAACCAGCCTCAAACTCTGCTCCTGAAAGGAGTGAAAATTCATGCTCTTATTCCCCTGCCAAGGGGGACAAGGTACAATTAGGATTCATTTTTCAGAAGCAATCTGAGTAAACAGACCCACTTCAAACCCACTTAAGTTATTGAAAAGTACAGGAACACACAATTTCAAAAATCAAAATCATCCTCATAATCCAGGGAGCTTCCCTGTCTCGAAGGATCTCATCCTCCTGGGAGACCTAGTAAAAGGTTATGACTCCTCCATGAAGAGAGCTGCTGCTGCTCCTCTTACTAGCTTGGAAAGGAGCCCGTCCCTCTCTGGAGCAGTGCGAGTGTCACAGGGCTGTGCAACACAGCAACACCAATGGGCCCAGAAAAAGAAGAAGATGACAGTGATGGCTGCAGCAAACCCAAAATAAGGGCCTTCCCTTTCCTAAAAACATCCACAGCTCTTCTGAGAGATTTGAACAAAGGCATCGTTCCCATTACATTCTGGAAGCAGATGTTTTCTAATGCCCAACAGTTTGGAAAATCATTCTAACCACGACCAAGCCACAGACTTGCTCCCGGTTTAGCTGTTTTGATAACCAAGCCAGGTCTCTTCGTCTTGTCTTCTGCTTTCAGTTGATGGTCTGAGGTTTAATCCGACATTTTACTGCAATCCTTACGTAAAAACAATTATCTCTTTGAGGCCTGTTTAGGGTAACTTCACAATTTCAGTCATGTACCTCAGCACCCTGAGGGCAACTGAACATTTTCCATTTCCTTACTACATAATTAAACCTCTAGTATGCCATGAATTTCTGCCTCAACCCCTCTGCTTTACGTTTGACAAGACACTTCATTCTGTTCTCATTCCATTTCTTACACTAGTCTAACCTGGTAAATGACATTCTAAGCAAAAAATGCTCTCCTTAAAATACAAGCTTCTCCAACTCAAGAAATATCCACATTGTCAGATGAAAATGTTGTGGAAGAGAAGGGTAACCTCACCAGGATTTTGTTATGCCCTTAAATCCACTAGAAACAATGCACCTAAATTCGAATTAAAACATGACACAGAGCAAAGTGTCCCCAGAAATAATGGTATGAACTCAGGAAGAAGTGATAAGCAACAGAGAACTAACAGAGGGGAAGAGCAATGGATCTAGAATGGAATGGGGAATCACACATTACCTCTACCCAAAACTGTTGTATACAATTTTATGACAACTCAGCCTAGGTAAGTCATAAGTCTGTCTCATGAAATCTAGTGATCACAAGTTAAAATCAAATAAGCAAAGAACAGAAACCCACTATTCTTAAACAGAATTGGGAGTGACCTAAAACAGCAGTAAAAGAAATCTTAATAGACAAAAGATTTTGCTTGCAAAATCTGTACTCCAAAAAAGTATTCACACAGTAGTTACCTATGCCACACTTGCTTCTGTGCTGAATGCTGAACACCTTTTAGGAAGTACAACAATAACTGTACAAACAAGCAGTACTTCAGTTGCATAATATTTGAAATTATACTTCTCTTTACATTTGTACAGCATTAAACCTGAAAGAAGATTGCCTTTCCATGGAAGGGATCTAGAAATCCACAGAACCCGCAAAACAGCCAGAAGGCAAATGCTTCTAAGAAGTAGGTCACTCCTGCTGCTTCAAAATTATTTACAATCCCCAAACAACCCGTTGTAAACACAGCCAGCATTAACGTTGAAGGCATTATGGGCAAACCAAGCACGTGCACTTAGAGAGGGGAAATAAAACACTGCATTTCAGCAGTCACTGTCAAATAATAGATGCACTCACATAATAGATACTGACTCCAAAAGTCACTTTTCTTGCACTAAAACATGAGCAGTACATGTAAAATTTGGGCAAAACCTTAGTTCAGTGAAGTATGACTGGCCCAAGTGTGCGACGCAAAACATCTATGTGTGTTCCATGAGAATTTGGCTTCCTGCTTTGGAAAGTGTACATTTGATCTCATGAAAAGGTTGTATTTGATACTTTTCACTGTTTTCTAGGCAAGAAGAAAAGCCCATTACTTCCAATCCTCTGCTTTGCAGTGTCCCAAGACATTTTGCCAGCCCCTCATTAGCTTCAGCTGACACCCACTAACTCTTCCGGGATATCAATAGCATTTGAAGGACCCAGCCTTCACACATTGCTCTCAATTTTCTCCCAGCACTGTGGCAAATCACTGTTTACAGACAGCCATCCTACACAGAAGATCTAAAACCCCATAAATTAGAAAAGCCAGTCCGTCAAAACCTTATCTTTATACCTGCAATAATTCCGCAGTGCGACACAGCTCGGCTTGGACTCCCACTCCCCCTCCCAGCCTTCACATCAGAGCACACTTGGAGCAGAGACTCCTTAAAAACTAACAAACTGAGGTCAACTCGCAAAAGAAATGTGACTTCCTCATATTTCATTCTGCTGGCAAACCCAGATGCCTCTGCAGCTGTGACTGTCCTTGGAGCTCAGCCATTTACGTGCTTTCACTTTCCAGATAAAAATGACCCTCATCTTTCCAGGACACCAGACCATCAACAGGGAAAAAACATGTCACCAGCACCATTTATCCTACATAGGATGTATGTGTTGGGTTACCTAGAATGACCTTCCTCACCACGCTCAGCTCAGCACCAGATGGGATTTAAATACACATTCTCCCCATCCTAATACTACTAAAGCATTTCCCGCTGTGGAAAATGCAGGAATTAGTACCTGCTACAGAACAAAGGAAATGTGCTTCAGACCAATTCCTTCCTGAAATGATTTTAAATGGTCGTGCAGAAAACAACATAAGATAGAGTCGCTCCATGAAAAACAGTGAAAATCAAAATCCCTTCTTCGTTCAAACAGTGATAAAAAAAATGTAGAATTAAAATTGCACAGGTAGCACCAACACACTTTTTATCTAAAATGGACATCTCCCCATAGGCATGCAAGGGATCTGAACGCAGAGGAGCTTTCCCTGGCTTGGTCCAAGCAGTTGGCTGTCACCAACTGCAAACCAGGGAGACTTCAGGGACCTCACAGAACTCCAGCTCTGTCTGTTTGGTTGAATAAAAATCACCACAACCTTGCAAAGGTCAAAAGCTTTCTCTCAGAGCTAAGAACTCCCACTCTGTTTGCTACAGGTCTTACTCCTTGACATAAAAATGGAAGTTAAAAGTACCTTGTGGTCTGGAAGGTCAGTGAGGCCAACTACAGGTACCCCAGAAACAGAATATGAGACCTGAACCACCACAGAACTATTTTTTCTTTTAAATTACCACTGTGTATGACCTTATCAAAAGGAAAATTACTTTCAAGGGAGATAAACATCAATTCAGAAAACCAGCCCTGGAAAATCCAAGCCCTTTTACCATGGAGGCAGAGTAGCAGGTTCATTGATAGGCTGCAGCCAGGCCAGAGAGGGGATTGTCCCACTGTGCCCTGCCCTGGGGCAGCCTCACCTCAAGCGCTGCAGACAGTTCTGGGCACTGCAGCATCAGAAGGACAGAAACCTACTGGAGAACGTCCAAAGGAGGGACACCAGGATGGTGAAGGGTCTAGAGAGGAAGCTGAATGAAGAACAGCTGAGGTCAACTGGCTTGTTCTCCTGGGGGAGATTGAGCTCAGACCTCACCGGGGTCTGCAGCTCCTCCCGAGGGACAGCTCCCATCTCTGCTCCCTGTGGCAGGGACAGGAGCCAGGGAACGCTGGAGCTGTGCCAGGGCAGGTTTAGGGTGGATATCAGGAAAGGTTCTTCCCCCAGAGGGTGCTGGGCACTGCCCAGGCTCCCCAGGGAATGGGCACAGCCCCGAGGCTGCCAGAGCCCAAGGTCAGTGGTGTGAGCCTGGGAGCGCTGCGGGAATGTTGGACTCCATCTTAGAGGTCTTTCCCAGCCTTAATTATTCTGTGACTCTCATGTAACCAGGCAAAGCTGTGAAATCATTCCAAAAGGAGAGGGAAACAGAATAAAACAGCAATCTAGTAGATTCTCTTAGGATACTCATCACCCACAGCTGGTATCTTTCATTTTAATTTTCTTCTGAAGTGCTGCTGCCCCTCCATTGCCTTTCCAAACCACAGCTGATCAAAATGGTGATGAATTTGGTTTTAGTCAATCTGAATGGCCAAAAGTCAAGTGTCTTGTTTTGGGGTTTTTTTGCTATTTTAAGTCAATTCAGCAAAATTCAAACCAGCTCTTATCACAGTCTTGACATGATTTTGCTTAGGTTCTCCTAGTTCTGCTTTCAGGTTGTGTGTGTATATTCCATAGGGTGCCCGCTCTGTAAGCACAGCTGTATGTTAAATTTAAATACCACTTCCAAATCCCTAGAACACTTTCCTAGCCTCAGCTAAAATACTCATGTATTCAATTATCACTTATCTCTTAGGAGTAAAATTTATTTTCATCATTAACCGAGCACGTGTCCATCAATTTTTAAAGCTACAGCTCCTCCGAGAGAGAACAGTAGCTGAAAGGGCTTTTATTTTCTGCTGGTGAAGGCATGCTAAAATAGACAGAAAACGCCTGGCATAGGGGAGAGCCAGGTGTCCAATTTTTCCTCTTAATGGCTGGAGGCAAAGAGCAAAAATAGCTTTGACCCACTTCTGCAGGAACCCATATGACCACTCCGTGTTAAGCTCACATGAAAACAGAACATGCTCCTATTCTGTTAATTTATTCTCTGCAGAAAACAGCTGAACCAAAGGGATTTTTAACTCGCTTCACTTGCCATACACACTCACCAGAGTTCACCCTGGTAAAAAAAGACATTTATTTTAAAATATTATTATTTTTAGACAAGTACCATAGCACGGTCTTACTGGAAGGAAGTGGAATTTAAAGGAAATTAAAATCAGGAATTTTTCAAGCAAGAAGCTTAGATAAAATCCTCACCGTAGCAGCAGTGCCTGTATCATTCCCACCAGGCTTACTCTGCTGCAAAAGCAACACTTACAGTGAATAATCATCAGCATACATATGGAATACTGATAAAGGCTTTCAAGAATATGGAAGCTCATCAGGATAACACAATACGAGATAAAGGCGAGTTATTTACATATATTGAATTATCGCTTCACATCCAGTTTTGTCTTTATTATTAAAGCAACCCATCTTCCAGCTCATTTTTAGCACTGTAAGAGCAATACCCAATGTGTATCCACGTACAAGCAGAGTGGCTCATAAACTATTTCCAGATTCAAAAAGAGCAATCTATCTTTTTATAGCACAGGTGAATTGGACATATTAAGCATAGTTTCAATTTTTCTCCTTCAAGTTACAGACACTGAGAAGAGTGCCCTCAAACAGAATGGTTTGGGTGGGAAGGGACCTTAAAGCCCATCTTATTCCAACCCCCTGCCATAGGCAGGGACACCTCCACTTATCCCAGGCTGCTCCAAACCCCGTCCAACCTCGCCTTGGACACTGCCAGGGATCCAGGGGCAGCCCCAGCTTCTCTGGGCATCTGTAACAAATCCATTCTTCTCCTCTCTTAGAAGCCTTAAGAGCCTTACCCTTTGTTTCGAGGTCAAACACCAGAGCTGGTTTCCCCAGGCTGACCTCAGCTGACTCGAGGCCTCAGCAGTCACAGACACCTGATGTACAACAATGACCAAATCACCCTCCTTGGGTCCAGCTCTTCTGTGAAACAAGATGTTCCTGAAGGTCCCTCCCAGCCCAAACCAGTCTATGAATCCATGATTGCACTACCTACACACAAACACCGCTGTCCTGGAAGTGCACTGCCAAAAGCTGGACTTGCAAGGACAGCCCAGAGCAAGGGAAAGGACAACAAGAGCAAAAATCACTCTAAGCACTGTAACAACCTGCAAGGGCTGTGGTGAACTGCACTTCCACACGTGCTCCAGTTCTCCGTTCCAAACAGGGATGATGGCATTAAACAAAAGGCTGACAGACATCAGTAGGACTGACAGCACAAGGCTACCAGCACAAGACTTCCAAGCAGATCCCTTTTTCCCTTTCTGATATCAAGGAACAAGTGCACAAAGCAGGTAATAATTATTTAAGAGTTTAAAAAACCCACCTCTTCCTTGCCTAATTATGAGGGGTGTATTTAAAACATCCTGGAAGGGAAACACCACAGAACTCATCTTTAATAGCCTCACCAGATCCCTGCACAGAAGACTGACAAGCCAAGAGCCATGAGCAGATGGTTCAAGGTTTAGCAGGAACCACCGTCATATGTTAATTTGCTATTAATTACAGAAGCTGTCAGGATTACTGCAGTACTGTGCACTAAGGAAGGGCACCAGAAAACACAGCCATTAAGAAAGATTTTTGACTAATAAAGTTTTGGATAAAAATATAGCATTTTTTGTGGCCAAAGGGTGAAGAACCTACAGTCATTATTACTACAGTCATTCCTACAGTCATTGTTACTATATACACAAAACCTGACATTCAGTGTGCATGGCACTGGTTTAGGGTAGAATCCCAGACTGGTTTGGCCTGGAAGTGACCTCACAGACCATCTCATTCCATCCCCCATTGCCATGGGGGGACATTTACTGCATGCAGTCCCAAATAATTGTGCCTCCTATCAGTCACCTTCTCCCCAGTTTTGAACTGCTGACTTGAAAGCTCAAGAGCATCAACAGATTTTGAGCAAATGCTGTCACTCATCACTTCTCTTACATGTAAGTTGGTAAGAAAAATGCCAGCAGGTGAAAATAAAAGCTTACTTCACAATTTCTTAGCTCAGCATCCCATCAGCTGTGGGATGGAACACAAATGACTCTGTCCTGCTGAAGTCTGCCTAAAGGGAGGGACAAAATGAACCAAATCTGCATATTCCAAAGAAGTTCAATGAGTATGTAAATAGATGCTTTTTTTCCCCATCCACATTTTCATGACCCTCAAAGTATAGAAATACCAACACCTCTCTGCCTATCAACTTTCCACCCCTTCAAAAACAATTTCCATATGGATTTTGTATGGAGCAGGCTGTCAATAACAGCATAATATAGATTTATAGCCCTACCTATGTCTATTCCTAGATGTTTTCACACAGGGGTGGGCAGGCATTTGTACTTTCAAGTCTTGTATCAGTCAGAGGTGCTCAAATCCCAGGCAGACAGGGAAAAGAGATATCAAGAAAGTATAGAAACAGCCAAAAAACTTCAGGAATTTCCTTCCCCTCAACACACAAATCCTATTAGCGACTAAGTAGTTGTCAGTGTGAATGACTAACAGCAAATATTTCATATATCATCAGGAAAGAGCCAAGCCCCTGAGATCTCATTATCAGAACCAAGTGCCCCAGCTGACATGAATTATTTACTGCAAACCAGTGCTTTTGATTATGCATATGCATTATATGCTGAAGGTGCATCTGTGCCCCAGTTTTAAAACCACCACGTGGAGACAAAGCCAGAAACTGAGCTAAAATCTAATATTCATTCCACAGAACAAGATGATGCTCTTGGCTGCTAAGTTTACCCATCACATGTGATAGTACACAGATGTTTGCAATACAACCCAAAGGTAAATGGTAATAGTCTGGAGAATACAGGCATTTTTCTTCCTTTTCTTTTTAACACCCTGACAGAAGAGAAAATTCTTGGTCTTAATCACCTGCACCCAAAGCACCAGGTAATCCATTTCAGTTATCTGAGTGACAGCACACGGGGAGACATGGAGACATCACAACACACTCCTTCCCATCTCCCTCATCTGTTTTAGAGCTGATTCTATCCTGTACAGCGCAATTTCAGAAGGAAACCGATCATTCATCCAGAAACCAACAGCTTGTGGACTGCAGCATCCAAACTGACCGTGGGGCTTCTCCCATCTCTTCTCCTTCTTCCCCCCTCAGAAGGCAGCCCTAAGGGGGCTGCCTGACCAGTTTTATCAAAATGGAGTGAAGCCTCACTTGCATTGTTTTAGGATCACAGCATAACAGATTCATTTCATATCTCTGTTTCATTAACATCAAACTCAACAGGTGTCTTCAAAGTGATGCCTCTGACAGCCATGAAGGTACCTGCAGAGCAGGAAGATGGTATCTTCCATTTTAGGATTAAATCCAGTCTTACCTTTATAGAGAATAATTATTTTCATGCAATAGAATTTAGAATATTTGTAACACTAGTCTGAAAGCAATCCAAGTACATACGAATACAACAAGCATTCCTGATGGAAAACAGACAGCAATTATCACATCAATACTGGGGTGCTCATTCCCATCACTTCATTAGGCTTATTTAAGACAGATTTCATACATACAACATAAACCCCTTGCTCCTATACAGGGAACGCTTCTTCCTTGTGCTCCAAGTCCTTATTCCCATTGTTTAATCAGCAAGGCACTGGCCTGAAGGCAGAAATCATGGACAGGTGTAATATATACAAAGAGCAGCTCACCTCCCAACACCTCTTTTAAAGAACAGCCCCACCCCATGAAGACTTAAATACATTCAGTGAGTGCATTTAAGTTTGTTCCTGCTGATATTTACAGCAAATACCTGGACTCTTCTTAGAGAGAAGAGTCAAGGGGATTGGTCTTGCTGAGGTGTAACCCTGGTTAAGGAGGAACATCTGTTTACAGCACCTCTCCCTTATCAACTTGGAGATACTGACAACCAGAACACAGCACAGAGCAATTACCAAGCCAGCAAGGCACAGAAACGTGTCCTCAAGGGATCTGTAAGCATCCTACACTCTTAATTTTAACCACCAAACCAGACATCTCAAAGGGGATCTTTTAAAAGCAGTGGGATTTGATGTCCACAAGCCCTTCTGAAAAGCTGCCCATAGGCTGAGAATATCAGCTAGAGAGAAATAGGATATAGCCAGGGAATAACACCTCAGGTTACCTCTTGCCTGTGGTGAGCACAGGGAAGCAGTGTTAGCACCTGAAAGCAAACCAGCACTGACCCCTGCCAGCTCACTTTCTAGGTTTTCAGGGTTAAGATTTATTTTCCCCTAAACTACACAAATCTACATTTACATGCCATATGAATACAAAGAACATGAGTTTGCAAACATAAGCAAAATAACATTTTATATCTGTTGGTGCAAAGGTAAAATAAGCTGAGGTACTCTGCTACCAAATACATCTAAAACTGGTAGTGCACTGGTAATGCTTGTGACCCAAATCTTTCCTCCTTTTGATTCTGTCTTCCAAATCTTCTCATTCCCACCACTGACATCCTCCAGCCCCTCCCCAAAACACCAGCTTTCCTCTAACAGCACTGTGCCAAAGACCTTTCCCTTGAGATTTTCATATTACATCCTCTCTTGCAACAGTCCCCAGTTGTCTTCCCCAGGCTTCCTCCCCCAAACCAAAGGAGAAAGGACCCCGCAGATCCGATGAACAATCCCTGCATACATTGGGGTTTGGAAATCCCGGATTTGGAAGGTACATTGCCACAACTGTTCCCGTGTCACGCACTGCCTGTCGCTCTCCCGGCTCCGCAGGCAGGAGAAGGGAACTATTGAGCTCAGCTCCTGCATCTGTACGGAGCTGCATCTTTACAGTTCACTGCTGGCCTTGTCTGAATCAAAGAGTGTGGCTTTAAAATTCAAGTGACCATTTCAATGAGCTCCTCGGCATTATTTAGCAGCACTGAGAAATGCAATTTGCTACCAAGCCTAGTCGGCCTCAGATTAATGGCCAATACACCCCACATTTCTAATTTATCACTGCAAATCCACAAATAAATTCAGTAAGTACTATAAACACAGAAGTATAATAGATAAATTTCTTATCCTAGAATATTTTAACCTGGAGCAAGCACAAAATATAAAAGCGGAAGTTATTTTGATTATAGATTTCAGCTGTGGGTTTTGATGGAAAGAGGCAAGTTGGACAGCTCTCGAGCTGAACTGGCAGCAGGAGTTCAGAAATACCTATGGTCACCAAAGGTGCCCCAAAATGTCTGTTACTAGAGCAACAGCCCAGAGTTACCCAAAATTCAAGGTGTCCCTTTGCCATAGTCTGGGACTATTTTTTTTCCTAGCAGCATTAAACCCACCTCCCTAAATGTAAGGCCTGAATTGTCAAAACACAGAAAAAGCTGCCCTAATCAAATAAAGCAATGTTAGGTTGAAATCAGAATTTCTATGCCATGCTTTACAGACTAACACTGCACTAGGAGATTTAGGAAACTTCCATGGATTGAGCTCCATTCCTGTGTGCATAGGCTGATACAAAACTAAAAGAGGAAAGACTTGGCACAGTGTTTTGTGAATTGTTTTAGTTCTGTTATTTCACAGAATCACAGAATATATTAAGTGGGAAAGGACCCACAGGGATCATCAGTCCAACCCCTGGCCCTGCACAGGCACCCCAACAATCCCACCCTGTCCCTGAGAGCGCTGTCCAAGCACTCCTGGAGCTCTGGCAGCCTCGGGGCCGTGCCCATTCCCTGGGGGGCCTGGGCAGTGCCCAACGCCCTTCAGCCTGGTAGTATTCAGCTTCCTCAGTGCCACCTCACAACCCTTTAAGCAAGGAAAATCCTTGAAATCAAAATTTCACTTACCCAATCCTTAATCCTTTCTTTCAGATGTTCTTTTTCTGCTGTCCCTAGGTGTGAAGCCTGGACATTTTAATATTCCTTTCACTCTTAACCCAGCCTAGAAAACATTCTTATTGTCAACTCCCTGTACATTTACTTGCTCTAGAAATCTTTGGCACAGCATCCCCAGCACATGTGCATTACCAGCACCCTGACACACACAGAAGTGAAACATCCTGAAGTCAGAATTACCTCTTTGTGAAGGTTACACAAATAACAACTCCCGATGCTATTTCCATGACAGCAAGCACTCCTTCCAGGGCACTGCTTTCCATATGATCCTATGCAAACAAGCTTCTAGAAAGCTCACAGTTATTTTCACTGCTGTAAAACAGGAGGAAAGGAGAAATACAGACCCATAAACTGCTTATAATTTAAGTTCATTTATTCCATGGACAGTGCATAATTGTCATAAAACAGCTCACTGTGTGTGGTTAACTTTCCACAAAGCCATGACAGTCAATTTATGGCAAGTTCTACTTTTGCATATGAGGAAAAAAGAGTTATAGCCAACATCTATGGAATTTGTGACAGCGCTAAGAAAAATGACATTTCCTTAGCCAGGCACTTTTCCTTTAAAAAAAACCAACCAAAAAACTCTGAGCTCACACTCATACATATCTCACTAAGCAAAAACATGCTGGGAATGTTCAAACATACTGCTCTCGTGCTGTCTGAAATCTCTCAGCTCTGGGTTTCTGTTTTGGTTTTGCTTAACCTTGGCCTATAAGCTGTAAGTGTCAGCCACACCTCCCACAACTCTGGAAAAAGATTTAAAAGTTGAAGCACGGGAATCTGAGCTCTCTCTCCAAAGCAAGGGCTGAGCACGAGGCACAAGTCCCACACCAGGTACGCTCTTAATACCATTACTCTTGACACCTCTGCGCAATTTTCTAATTAAAGTGAGTAGCTGAGAGATTCAGAGGCTTCAGTTTCCTCCTGTGAAGTAGCAAGATAAGGTGAGTGTGGAATAATCTCAGGGCTCCCAATCCAAAGGCAGCAGTGCAACACACGAAGGAGTTATTATGCATCAAGTTGCTGTACTGTCCTCTGAAGGCCCTCTCAAAATAATGCAACTTAAAATTCTTCACTGAGAGATCTGATTGCAAGTATTTCTTTAGATATAAAGCAAGTGGGAATGGCAACATGCAAACTCAATTTATAGGGGCATCCTCAAAACTGACTTTAAAAACTCTCCTACTACTCTTTTGGCAAAAGGCAGCGCTATGCTGCTCCAACTACTACCATCTGCTAGATGAGTAATGTGTAACTATCAAAAAGAGGATTTTAATTTGTAGGTTTTGAGGTTAACAGGAGGATTTTATACCGTAAACAAGTCTCTGGGTCTTGTCTCATAGGATTAGCCCTCACAAAACTCGGACACGTACCCTCAGAGCCTGGGTTCCAGCTTCCTTCATCTAATTTTCAAAAACAGGACAAAATGTTATAAACCAAAAGGCAAACTGGAAAACTCCTGTGAGAGAATCAATTCTCATTGTGACTCACACTCTTAGAAGAGCCCCAAAACACCCTTATAGAAAGAATTTTAATTATCTGCGTAAACTATGAAGAAAATGGAGGAAAAAAAACAGGAAAATCCCCCTGATGCAGGAATACTTGTACAGCAGCTTTTTGAGTCTGAGGCCTGTTATAAACAGGCTTTCTAATTTCTTCTGCAAGTCCTAAGAAATGCAAAAACAAACTGCAAGTTCTCCTTTTTCCTACATATCACTTGGCTTTTATCCCATCTTCAAAGGACTAGAGAATCCAGTTTGACTTCTGTATCTCATTACCTCCATCTACTGGCAAGAGCTGCTCCTGGCTTATAAACCCCCTCCAGACCCATTTCATACTTCCATCATTAAAAAAAAAAAAAGTTAATTTCAGAAACATTGACAATTAAGTAAGTGAGGGAGGAGAATACAAACAACTCAACTCCAAAACACCTGAAGGTACAGGCAAACTTACAGACTTCACACCATTATTTTTCTGATGTCTAGAAATTATTCCTCCCTACCAGTGTACAAAATTCATCTTTGCATCGAAAATCAACAGCAGGAGCCCCAGCCTAAGAGTTTAAGAGATGATTGTGATTTCCCATTAAGGTTCACAGCCTTTACTGGTAACACATTAGACATAAAATCAGAAGAAACTTGGAACGGTTTCAGTTGGAAGGGACCTCAAAGCTCGTTGTGTTGCACACCCTGCCATGAGCAGGGACACTCTCTGCGGTCCCAGGCTGCTTCAAGCCCAATCCAGCCTGGCCTGGAACACCTCCAGGGATGGGCAGAAGAGGAACAGAAGCAAGAACAGCTACTGCTGAAAAAAAATCCATGGACTAGCTCAAACATCCCAAGGAGATCATACTCACAGCCTCTATTCCTGCACACAGCCAGTCTGCCAGCAAACCAGTTCTTTAGACTGCTTAACAACAAAATAAATAACCCACTTCATGTCAAACACATCAAAATACATGTTTAATACTAAAGGCTGGTGGCCTCTGAAATATTGCTTCCCCTGCATTAATTCTTATTAAATGGGATCTTCATATGTGCCTGGAAATTTTCCATATATTCAGCTGTTCTTTCTGAAGTACTAGATTAAGACATGGAAACTATTTGCCCTAATGCAAAATAAAATTCATGCCTTCCTTTTTCCCAGCTCTTTTCTTGTTATTTATTGCACAGCTCCCTATCCCCAACTCTCAGAGCTGTCAGCAACCAGAAGAGGGCAACCTTTTAAATAGTATGTAAAACCACCACCAATTTAATCAGCTGCCGAGAACTGGGACATGCTTAGTCTTACCAAAAACCATCGTGTTGTCTCAAAGCTCCTCACTTATCATGGAACAACAAAATTTATGTTTCCTTTTTTCTACAGATTTAAGAACTCCACTGAGTGATTCGATCAGGTTTTTTAAGTAGTGAATTCTTTTCCCATCAGCACTGCAGTATTACGTTGCTTCAGTCCAAGCACAACGGTTCTGGAGATACACTGCTGTTAACTTGCATTACTTCATGCACTGAATTTAAAAATGAGACCTTTTCGGAAGTATTTCAGACTGTTTATTTACCATACTGAGTTCCTAAAATACTCAGCTTGCACAGCTGCTGTGGAATAAGCTCATTTTTTCATGCAACATACTTAACTTCCACATTAAAGTCAAAATGATGATCCACTTAAGACAAGGGAAATGCAAAACCTTTTCATCTCATGATAAATAACACAGATTCAGTTGTTCTTTGAAATTCAGCAAGCACAACATGCTCTGATCCATCCAAGACAGTGCTGTTCACTGATCCACGAGCAGAACCACAAAATTCTCTAAGAGACTGCTGCTATGGTGATGCCTCTTCAAGAGTGAGCAACATCCACAAAAACACCATGGAGAAACACGGCAAAAAAACTCCTTTGGGTTTTAAATAGTGAATTTCAATTTGGGGAGTGATAGAGATATGTTACCATGGGAAAACAGGTTCAAGAAAGAATGTGAATGCCCTCGATCAAAGTTAAACCCGGGATTCACCCGAGAGGTTTGTTTTTCCTTACACGGATGCATTGATTTAATCTTTAAAAAGGCATTGTTTTAAAAGGGTGATTTTTAGCTGCTCCTCGATGCCTGGCACTGTTTACACCTGAGAATGAACTTGTGCCTATGAGTTAGTTCATGTTATGCTTGATCAAACCTGCTCTAACTTTAGCTGGCCCAGGGTGGTGCTGGCTGTGAGGAACCAGCATCTGAAGGCATCCAGGACTCATCCATGGCTGACAGCAGCATGAAAAAATATTACCAACTTGGATTGATTTAGGTGTGAAGATGACAATGCTTGGCATTTTGTATCAGAATCTTTCAAGATTTTAGCCCAGTTTCCATGAGAACTAAGTACTTACTGTGTGAGTCAGACTGATGGATTTAAAATTCCCTGCAGTTTTACAGATGAAACTCAAAATATTTTCAAGGTATGACATAAAGAAATTTTTTTTTTTAAATCAAATTTCACTTCATAACTAAGCTCTGCTCTAGGAAAAAATGCAAAATTTCATAACAGGAAAGTAAGCAGAAAAAAAAGGAGTAAAAATTAAAGTCGTGGAAAGGCCAAACTGATTTACTAATACAGTCCCAGGCTGATTTTTCCCCACTAATCTAGTAGGAAACTGAACACAAACTGCCCTTTTGTACTAACTCATGAATACCAAGAGTTTGGGATGAGATGTGTCACATTTTTTACAGTATGTCCAGATAAACTGCCCCTTAAGGCTGACTAATTAGGCTGCTCTTAGGGAATGAAAGATCACGAACCAAAAAGCTCCCGAGCCAACATCAAACAGCTCAGTTTTGTGTGTGTATGATCCCCCTCAGATGTTTTCCCAGAACTGCACTTCCTGTGCAGAAGCTGCTTTAAGCAAAACATTTGCAGAGATTTAAAATTTAGAAGGTGGGACAAGTGTTTATTAATAAAAAAGCTTTTCATTTACCTTATTCTGAAAAAATGAAATATGTAATTACTTCTACAGTCATGTATTTAATGAAAACAGAGCACACACCATGCTCATCTTCCTTCAGGCTCCTGCACTCATCCCTGTCAATAATGAAATAACCAATTCTAGAAATACTGAGTCAGATGTCAATATTGATAGAGGCTCTTTATTAAGCTGAAAATTGTTTTGTATTCTTACTCCTCTGCCAGGATTGTATCTTGTTCTTCATTTACCAATTAATGACGTACCAGCAGTGCCATTTTCCCAAAAAAGCACTCTTTTAACGTGCTGTAAACTCATGGTAAGAACTCAGATGGTTGTTTCTTCCCATACACACAGCACATACCTTATTTATACCGTTTCCCTTCTGTATATTATACCCCCTCTTCCAACTAGAGAAAACAGACTAGATTTAAAATAGAATATCGTTATTTCCCATCAAACTAAGACCTTCAAGGCCTAGAGACATTATTCAAGGTTTATGGGATTCCAACCCTCTGGATATTCATTAGCAAATGAGAGACTTCAATACCGGGTTCCTGGAAGAACATTTCAGCCTTACCTGCCAGTAATCTTTGGAATTTCACTGCACTAACAACACAGCAAACTCTCACTTCAACATCCTGCTGCTTCCAGAAGTCACCAGAATTATTGGTATTTAAGTTCCTTGTGTACCAACCAATTCTGCCTTTATTAATATACCAGTTGTAAATGTTAACTACTTTGCTGTATCCCTGTTTATAGAAGGTCCTACCAGAGGATACTGGTAAAACTCCACAAAATCAACTGCAAAAAAACACAGAATAATAAGCCCAAGTGTTCACTTTTTTAAACAGGTTATTAGAACAGGTCCTGATAGAGGCAGTGGTAAATACTGCTTAGGCAAAACTACTCAAACTAACATAATTCTTCCTCACGTAAGAGATGATTCACAATGGGAATCAATATTTCACCTTTAGACATGATTCATGATGGGAATAAATATTTCACCTTCAGAGATCATGAACAACATCTACATCTTCTCCTCTGCACAGGTACAACCAACTAATCAAGAAAAATACTGTGCTATGAGCAGATCAATCTTGCTACTCTGTTCTGCCAACAGACACTGCTCACATAAATATTGCCTGGTTAAAGAAAAATATCCATTAATCCATCATTCACTTGCCAATCTCTTAAAAATATTATGAATATAGCTAATCACAGTAGAAACAATCCTGCTCTGTCCCTAAGTGCAAAGTTTCATCTATATTCACACAAGGAAGAATTTGTTTTTTTGAGAGATTAAGCATGCTTATTAAAAACACCTCGATAAACTGGAAGGTTCTTTGATTTTAAGCCCCTCCCTCCTTCTTTCTTTAGTTTACTACACAGTCCCCAGCACCTGAGGACTTCCAATTAATCACTGAAGTCCCTTCAAAACTAAAATGCTCCATTTATTCTGAATAGCCTAGGCATTCAGAAACTTATCCAAATTTCTCTTTTCAATTTCCAGAGCCAGGATGCTTTTAGCAGCCTGACAACATTATTTTGGTACAGAAGACTGCCTAAGAACCTCCATTCATTTGTAACTCTGCCACTTACAGAATCTCAGACAGGTTTGGGTCAGAAGGGACCTTAAAAGTCATCCAGTTCCACCATCCCAGGCTACTCCAAGCCCTGTCCACCCTGGCCTGGAACACTTGCAGGGATGGGGCAGCCACAGTTTGAGACCTTATGTTAAGTCTGCCTCTGGTAGATCCTGGCTTGAAAAGGACTTATCCCCTACATATGAAAGAACAAATTTTAAGAAAACCCACTCTAAAAAAACTGTTATTTCAGTTCCTAGCACCTAAAATTCTGAAAGTTACAAAATTCCTTGCAAACCGTGTGGTTGAGCGTGGTCACCTCACCACCAGGATCTCCAGGATGCAAGATCCAAGCAGGCACTGATGCTGCCAAGAGTTCAATTGGCAAGAAGCTGACGAGCAGCAGGAAAATCCTACAGCCCCATATCTCTTAGCTTTTATAAAAGCTGACTTTGGATCATCTTAGTTGCAATTCCAAATATGGTAAATACTACCAGCATGTATTTATGTTTACCAAGAGCCCAATTTTTTCTTGTGTTATTAATGTTACACAACTAATGTTCGTTTGGCTGGTACCGAGATCAGATGAGTTCATATTGTGCAGAAGTTAATTAGTGCTTAATTCCAAAAGCAGAAAATGGAACAGTTTGGGCATGGGATTTGTTTAGGGTTTTTTTCTATTGCTATATTAGGGTTTTTTAAGAGGTTTCCATATTTTGTCTTCCTAAAGAGACTGCTTGAAGAAAAGTCATGAATTTTTTGTATTATCAGCTCCCTCAGCAGACAAGGAGCACTGCTCATTATCACCACCTTTGCATGTACCTGTACCTCTTGCTCCTGGGATAACAACAATATGCCTGAGGCTTACAACACATCTGAACTCCCAAAAAATGGCATTTCTTAATGTGAACACTGCCTAAAGGAAAAAAACTGAAGTTAAGATCCTTACAAGCACAGACATCAATTATTGGTTATACATATGAAATTTATTCATCATTAATGATAAACTTTCTGTCACATCACATCTTCATTATTATCCACTAATTTCAGTAAACATTCAGACACATCTTCAGACATTAACTGAGTCTTAACTATTGCCACTACACTTTCAGATGTTCTGCATATAAAATATTTCTGAAAAAAAAGCTCAAACTAACACGAGTGCAGGACTGTCTCTGGATGGGCACTCAGTGCTCTGGTCTGATTGACAAGGTGGTGATTGGTCAAAGGACAGACTCCGTGATTCCAGAGGTCTTTTCCAACCTTAATGACTGCACGAACAGGAACAGGGAAATCACAGCACTCAGAATTTGGGCAGCCAAATGTTTCATTTTGCTATTTCTTAACTACTTCAAGGCAAAATATCAGGATATTAAAGCAACTCAGAGTTGCTTACAGCACACAAGTAATATCAGGCACTTGAATTCTTCACTGCAAATACTGAGACTCTGCTATAATTGTTAAATGAAAGTCATTAAATAATGGTTTAATTAACCTGCTAAACCCTCCTAAACCCCCACCCCCCTAAAAAAGGAAAAAAAAAACATTTCCCAGATTGTGATATATGTTCATTTTGGCTCTACCAGGGGAAGAAGCTGCTACCATTACAGCTGAACCATGAATCCATACACTTAGATTCCAAGGATTTCTTATAGAATGGGCATCTTAAACCTGGGGAAGAGAAGGCTCCAGGGAGAGCTCAGAGCCCCTCACAGAGCCTAAAGGGGCTCCAGGAGAGCTGCAGAGGGACTTTGGACAAAGGCCTGCAATGACAGGACACAGGGATGGATGGGATCTTGGGAAGGAATTGTTCCTGGGAGGGTGGGCAGGCCCTGGCACAGGGTGCCCAGAGAAGCTGGGGCTGCTCCATCCCTGCAAGTGCTCCAGACCAGGCTGGACAGGTCTGGGAGCCACCTGGTCTAGTGGAAGTTATCCCCATCCACGGCAGGGGATGGAAGAAGATGACCTTCAAAGGCCCCTAATCCAAACCACTGTCGGATTCTGCCATGATTCCTTTAATACCTTTACCTGAACCACTCCAGTGACAGTCAAACCGACATTTCCAAACCTTGGCCTGATGAGAAACAACCAGTTTTCAATATTCTGCATAACAGACCATGGTTAAGCATTGGAAAACTGACTTTATCAGCTATAGAATTAAGGCCAGCAAGATTCTGGGTAGTCTAAAATTGTGAATACCACAGTTGTGTGAAATGCCAAAACCTCACAATCCCCACAACTAAAACTTGATTGCATCTTGTGGCTACAGTACACACAAGATACCCCTAAGCAGGGTTCCAAAAAAAAAAGTGAAAAGCTTTGAGAAGTAGGGATTTTCCTATGTAAACTTCGTATTTTTCTCACCCAGGGGAAAAAAAAATTTAAAAAGAAGCAGCAGCAGCTCTTTTCAAACATTTCAGAGGTAGTGCATCTTTTCCTTTACCAAACATTATCACCAAAAATGCCTTCAGGGGGCTTCTGTAGAAGTTTTCAGTGTGAGGAGGAGAAACCAAATGTCAATGAAGGTTCCTTTGCCAGAAGGTAAGGAAAGCCAAGGGAAGCACATGGATGAGAAGGATTACAGGACCCACAGACTGACAGGAGTTCAGGTTTCCACGGTTTTCCCAAACTGAAAGCATCACGTTTTGAAGCCTGTTACATTCAGCATTCATTTTGTTCCATCTACTTGCATTGCATTTTCTGTACACACAAGTCACGCTAAGCTGCTACTCAGATTTTTGCTGAAGCTTCACAGTACGTTCTTTGGCACTAAGAATCCTAACAGCAGCAGGCAGTGAATCTCTACCTTACCAATGCATTCACTCCAGACACAAGCAGAAGCGGCATCCTGGCCAAGACATTCATTTCAGATCCCTAAAAATTATCTATCAGTGCAGAGCTCACAAACACGAGAAGAAAACACTAAAGTCAATCTGCAGCAGATGATTTGGTCTCTCAATAGCAAGATAAGGAATTCATCTGACTTATCTCCATCATGCCCTCACTGAATCAGCCTCACAGAAATAGAGCAGGTCATGAATTTTCTGTAAGGAGAATTGCAGAAGCCCATCAAATATTAAAAAGCACTGCAGATGTCTGCAGTCCTTTCTAAAAGCTTTTTTCAGATGAGCAAAGAGGACACATTAATTAATTAAATTAACTGTTTCCAAACATTCCACTTCCACAGATCATTACCTTTCTTCAGATGTTTTTAATAGAAAATTAGTCTGCTCCTCCAGGGTTTTCATTCCAGAGCTTCTCTCTAACTGTAGCAATGCTTGTTTACCCAGGCTTTCAGAAGACTTCACAGAACCTTATTGCTTTCTGCACAACCTAAAGCGATATTTACATCTCACTGACTTTCAGAAAGCCTCTAACATCAGCCACATCTCCAGGTTATCAGTGGCACAAGCAAAACCCTTAAGTACAAATATAAAATTACCTGCACTGCAGAAAGAGCCTCTTGAAAACTATTAGCAATGCCTATGAATCACTTCAGTTTATTGAATTACTGCATCTACCCCACAACACACTTAACGGGGTTTCTGAAATTAAATTCCTCTCCACCAAACACATCTCCCTGTCACGTGGCACAAGCTGAATACCTACAGAGAGGACTGAATTTTCATCAGATCCAGCTGCATGTTACCTGCCTGAATAATTCTGACAAGATCAACTTCTTTATGTTGTAAGCAATCCTTCATTAGTGCATTACTTAATCTTACTTAAAAATAAGATGCCTGTTTCTAAATAGGAAACCTGATGAAAGACATTATTCCAGAACAGAAACTGGACTTGAAAGCTGAAAAACATCATACCTATATTCGAAATGCCATCTTCTTCCAGTTCCTTTGCAGCAAATAACATCCTTCCCAAAAAAGCAAGGTGCAGAAATCAGCTTGTGCACTGCTTAGATGCACCTACACCGATTCAAACACATCATCAAGGCTGTGGTCAGAGAAGAACAGAGCTCTTTGAGGTGCCAACTTCAGCCACCCAGAGCTACGCAGCTCCTTTTTACATTATCCCAGGCAATAATTTCCTCCTCTTACATAACAGCCAGAGCTCCCAGGTGCCCCCATTTCCAGCAGTGCAGGAAGAGGCTGCAGTTGCCCGGTGCCCACACCAGGCTCTCCCAAGAGGCAGCAGATCAACACTTTGGGATCACTGCTCCTCAGGGGCTCTAAAAATAGAACACCAGCTGCTGTCAGAGTCCATGTGCTGATACCCAGCACCACTGACCAAGTGCCACATCTAAGACCTCCTACTTCCTTAATGCCACAGCCAGACAGATTTATACTGCACTCTGTATCTGACGGTGTAAGGCTGCCTGATAGAAATGTAGTTCTTAGCCTGATAACCACGGTAAAAAAACCCAAACAAACCCTTTTTTAGCATAACCTTGCGTGCCAGCTGTGGTTAGTTCAGGCTTTGGAAGCAAGGAGGCTGCTTCAGGCTTTGAGAAGCAGCTACAAAGTAGAGACCCCACTCGGATTTTCCCAGCACCATTCTCAGTGCACAGACCTCACACTGCCCTCACACACACCCGGCATTTACAATTGGCACTGACACTCTTGGATCCAGCAACATGAATTTATTATGAATTGAATCAGCTTTCAATTAATCAGATTAGCACCCCAGCTGTGAATACATACTCTTCAGAACCTTATTCTTGGACCATGACCTCCTGTTATCTCGCACTATCACAGAAATTTAATCTGTCAAACAATCCAGTACAAAGTCCATGCAATTACATCTGCTTAAGTACAAATCCACACTTGGCAATGAGCCCTCAACAGCTACATCTTGCTCATATGTCAGGCAAGTTTTGTTCAAGTAATTACAGCCTCGTTCTTATTGGAAACAGCTACTGATATTTGCAAAGTTTTAAATTTCCAAAACACTGAAGGGCAAGCCAAGCTTGGGACTTCAATTTGCTGTTCATAAAACTGGAAGGACGGACATGAAGCCAGGGTCACTGAGGCTCGCTATGGATCAGCCAGTCTATACTAACTGCAACAGGGATATTTCATTAACATTTATCTCTAATTGGTCTGGCCATAAAACACAGATCAAGTTAAGTCTTGTCATGATTCACAAATTTCTCCACTTGTACCACCTGTACTTGGTCTTTCTGTGATACAAAGAACTTGATCACAACTGCCATCTTTCTGGTTTTAACCAATGCATGCCTCAGGTTTTTTGAAGTGGAACAGAGGGAATCAGAAACATGAACTGCAGCACATTGGAGAGCACAATATAACCTAAAGCAGAAACCATATTCTCTTATTTCTTACAAAAATCCCTTGTGTAAGCCCCTTCTTTTATTCCCTTCTCTCTCTATTATCAGAATGATGCTCATGGAGATTTCAGTTCAGTTTTAAAATGTATGCCTTGTCCTTTAAGAACTGTGTGCTGTAGCACACAGCAAGAAAGTAAAATTTGGCCTCGGTTATTTATAATAGCACACAGGCTATAAGATATCTACCTGTTTAAGTCAGAAAAATGAATACAAAGATCCCACAGAACTTTGCCTTCTGTCTATTCACTCCTCAGATTACAAATGCCCCACAGATTCTTTTCAATGTAACCAACATTATTCAATAGCACTCTACATCTGATTGCAATCTCCATTTACAGTATTTTTTAAAAATATACAATCCAACAAATACTCTCATTACCCTCCATCCTTTGTACAAAACACCTATAATAGCTTTACATTTGTTAAATTAAATTAGATGGAACTTAATACACCAACTTACAGAAGAAAGTGAGTTCAATCAGTTCTTCAGTCTTGTTCCTCAATTCAGTTTCTACTTATCCAGGTGTTAATGGTTCGAGTCTGGATTTTAGTTTCTGTCATATAAGAGCCATGTCAAGAGGTTTATTGACTCAAAGCTACTACTTATTTCTAGCTGAAAACGTGTTCAAAATGCTGTCTTTTCACTTTTATTCTTCAATTACCACCATCTGGTTAATTTTGAGCCCTTTAGCAAGTGTTACATCATGAGAGTGTTGCTTAATGTCTTTAAAGCAGTCATGATCAACCACAGAAGACATTATTCAGTTTCATAATTACCTATAATTATCTATGTATAAACACTCCACACATTTTTTTTTCAGTTATATCTGTTACTTCAGTAAACCACTTGTAAACCTTCCCAAGTAGGAGGCAGTGATTTCCTCTAGCATTAGTTATTGAGTTATCAGTTACGGATGTTAATTCCTACTGGCTGGAATTATTTTATAGCTGATCGTTAGAATATTACAGCATTAGCCAACGCAACGGAATTAAGTCCTCATCATTCTTTAAAAGCCTTTCCCGTTATTATAATCTGATAAATGTAATTCAGCTATTATTCAGCATTGTTTATTAACTGCTTTGGCTGTTTGCTGGTGTTTGTTGATGCAGCAGAGGGTTGGTTTAAGCTACAGGAAAACACCTGCAGGGCTAGTCTTGAGCAACAACTTCAGCTCTTGCACACCCCCCCATCCCCACAGCAATGCTTTCTTTTCTGTTTTCCATACACAAGACATGACAAACAATTTATCACTGAACAGTTGGGGTTGGAAAAGACATTCAACCCATCCCATTGCACCTCCTTCCATGAGCAGGGACACCTTCCACTAGATCAGGCTGCTCCATGGCCTGTCCAGGAACACTGCCAGGGACCCAGGGGCAGCCCCAGCTTCTCTGGGCACCCTGTGCCAGGGCCTGCCCACCCTCACGGGGGACAATTCTGGACCACCTATTTGAAGTTTTAAATTATCTTGCTTCTACACATCAGCTGTGCTCCTGCTACTCAACAAACAGTTCCAGAGCACAGGCAGCTGCACTCGGCTGCTTCAGCCCCGAAGGTCGGCTGGAATTAAACCGCGGGCTGGTTGGGAGCTCTGCTTTCCAAGTGCATTTGTAGCCACCACATCCAACCCTCACTTCCCACAGATGCCTTGGATGTGAGGCAAACCACAGAGTGCTCAGTCATGAACTGAGCAGCTTGTCCTCAATGTACTTCAGGTTTTCAGAGTGACCTAAATCAACTACGTGGGCAAAAATGAGCCCCTAGGAGCAGCAAGTCCTGGGCAAACAGTCAGCACAATCCATTCTGTGTGTTATCTTCCTATTACAACAAAGCTCCAACCTGACCCTTTAAAAGCTTCTGATCTTCTACTTCACAGAAGTGGCAGATATCTCCTCGTGCGTTATTCCAAAATCATATCATTTTGCTTTACATTTTGCATATATTTATTTTATATCTATACATACTATAGATCCTTTTCTCACCATCCTGGCTTACACTTCACATCAATATTTCAACAGTTTTCATCCATCAGCCATTGTTATGCTAAAACCTAGGTGTTAGCAGAGCTCTATTTTTGAAGTTGTCTGCCAGAGCATGTCTCACTCAAAGCAGCCTGTCAACTAAATTCACCCCCAACATGAACAAAGAGCAATTGAAAAAGTAGCTGATGTCATTTTATTTTTTTAATATGAGAACAAGTCAGTGAGACAGATCTAGATTATTACAAAACATAATAAATGATGCTATTTCCAAAGCCTACTGAAATTCAAAACTCAGAAGTTTGCCAGAAAAATTATTTTGAAATTAATCAAATTATTTTATTTAATTAATTGGTCTGTATTACACTTGGCACAGCCAACTCACAGGCCATGCCTCATAATCCTTACCTTATCCTATGATGGGGAATTCCCCTGTAACAGAGTTGACTTATGGAGAAGACATGGGACTAATTTCATGGTGTCTTTATTTTGGAATGAAAAATTCACCAATTTTTTTTAAAAACTATATACATTAAAGGGACAAGAATTCAAGTAAAGCCCGAACTCAACCAGGTTGCTCAATTTAAGGTAAGGAAAGGATGAACTCAAGTCACCCCTCACTGGAACCAACTCTCAAGAGCAGCAATTCCTGGTAGTTTAAGATGATTTTTGCATTTCTTCCTTACCCATCAACCAACTCGTGCTAATCATCACCTTTTCCATTAGCACAGAGCTAGAGAATGCTCTGAGAACATCTGCCTTCAATAATTCATCTCTCACACTAATAAACTCCTGAGCCAGGGGCTGCAGATGCATCTCACTTTTCCCCTTCCATACAAACCCTAATTACTTTTCTGAGTGTGTTTATTAGCTTGGACAGCCACCCACCTCCCTTTTCAGTTCTCTGCTTCTCATCTGCCCTTCCATACAAATAAACCCTCATAAAAGCCTGAAACCTCCCAAAGATCTTGTGGAGAACCACAGCCCATGTCCATCAGCAGCCATTAGTGCAAAGGAGGTGTCTTACAGGGACACTCATTAGAAGGTTCTTGCAAGAAGAACAGGGTAATCATTATGGTAGTGGCACTCGTTATTTAACACTGACACTCTTTTTTCCTTTCCTGCCTGAGATTCTCCCTGTTCCATCACATGGGCAGCAAGCCAGGGTCCCTTCACATGTTTTCATTTCAGCCACTGCCTGAATTTCAGATCAAGAAACAAACACAGCTGATCTGTAAACCAATAAGCAAAGTTATTTTTCAAACAACTGCCTTCAACACCACCAACCCAATATTTGTAACAAAGCAAAAGGTAAGCAAGCTCTTATAGCTAAGTCTTAAGGCAAGTAAAGAAATCAAATTCTTATTGACCTTTTAGCATGCTGACGTCCACTTTTTTCAATTATAAGCATAAACCGAAAACACTAATTCAGAGTTGAGTATCAGACCCTCGGCTTGTTTCTTATATTGTATTTACCAGTGTTTAAAAAGAAGCATCTGAGATTCTTCCGTAGTAATTCTCACTGCTCTTAGGCAAAGGTTTAGTTATTATTAGCCTGATTCTGTCATTTCTGAAAAATCCCCAACCAAACAAATAAACCCAGCCAAACTCCAATTACACGTGTACAGTAGTACAGGACTCTCCTGGTATTGTGACTTTTTACATTTCACTTCAGTTGCTCAAAGTCAATATAAATTCTTTTCACTGCACAGTTACTAGGCCAAAGTCAAATGCTTTTCTCCCAGTTCAGCCACAATGGACTGATCTTCATCTCTTTCCCAGAAATCTAATTAAGTACTTCTCATAACGGCTCAGAGAATGCAGTAAGATCCCATTTCTTTGCAGTATTTATTATTGCAGTTATCATCTTGCAACAGTTACAGACAAGTAAGCATCTGACCAAGTCCTAAAAAGTACAATTGTTTTGCTCAAAACCTTCTCCAAATGCTTCAGTCACAATTGATCTGAGACACGACTCAAGAGTGAAAGAATTCTGCAGATCCACAAAACATGGTGAAATAAAAATTAGCTGTGACTAGCAGCCAGCAGCCAAGGAAAATCGATTGGTGCCCCTAATCAGCACACACATCACAGCTCTGCTTTCTGAACAAACTTCTGAAGGTGTCCAACTCAGTCATGGCCTTAAACAATAAATACTGGGGATTTCTGCAGTGTTACAGTTCAGCCAGAAAACAACCAACTCTTACTCAATGCTCTGCCCTGTCCATCTGGCTAAGCTCACAAACAAACCAAGTTGAGCCGCACTTCCAGTGCCAAATGAAATATTTCCACCGGAAAACACTTCCTGTTGACAAACAAGCATCAGCCCTACTCACTTGCTATGTATTTCTAGGAAATAAAATAGTATTTGGCAGATTTGTTTGTAAAGATAATCACTGCAAGCGATTACAGGATCAAGCACTTGATCAGGTTTAAGAGTTCCATACACACTGTCTGTCTATTTACAAACACCTGGTGATAATCCCATGTTGTCCTAGACAGAGATGAATAAAAACCAGTTCCGAACAGTGAGCGTTTCTTTCTAGGTAACTTGAGGAAAAAGTTATCTTCAATTATACAACAAATAATTAATATTATCAAAGGCGGTAGCCCCAGCTGCAGCCCTGGCTCTGAGGAGCAGCACCCAGCCCTCTCCTCACCCAGTTCACATTTAAACCGGGAGAAACATTGCCACTTCAGCTCCTGCCATTAGGAAAAGGATGTCATTTCCAAAGCTTTTATTCCTCTCTGCCTAGGGCAATGGAGGATTATCGCTAGGTGTTTGTAAACACTCCCTCTGCAAAGCTGTGAAGTTCTGCAATTGCCGTAGTACAGGCAACAGTTATTTCAGCCAGGTTACACACTAACAGTGCCAGAACCCGAGCAGGAATTATTCCAAATTATTTTCAGACATAAACCAGTAGCAACCTGCTATATAATTCTTCACTGTGGTTCATGACAAATGAAAGTCCAAATTCTTGTAGGCAAACAGTGAATTATTGTGAACTGAAATAAGCTTTCAGCAAAGTGGTTCAGCTTCCAGGACACACACACTTGTTAGATTAATTCCCACTACATTTTCATTTGGATGCCAACACAGGGGTCACTTCCAACATGCTGACCCTTGTCCCACAGGATTAGGACTTGCATTTAATTCACATTCAGGCACGGCTACACTGCTTGAAGTTTGCACAGCATGGACAACTCCTTGAAACTGAAGAGACACCTGAGGGCAAGGCAGGAGAACTCCTGAGCCTCAACCATGATGGAATTCAACAAAAAACTTCTGCATACCACCATGGTTTTTGACACATCTTCCAGGGAGTGAAAAGTCCCTTTATTGTCAGTTTTATCAAGTATGCAGCTACTACTGGCATTTCCAGAGCACGCGATCTAAAATTAGCAGAAGCTGCTAGCAGCATGCATTTTAAAAAGGCCAACGCTCCTAGCACTAAGTCAGAACGTGTTTTCATTAAACCTCACCTAGAAATTAAGATCCAAGTCATCTGGAAGGTGCTTGAATTTAACAGGGATGAGCATTTTTTACTGAACTGCCGACGAGTGATACTGGTGGCTAACAATGCTCATCAAGAAAGATACACACTGACTGACAAAGTTACTTCTTCAGTGAGATCTCCCTAACATTGTCAAAGCACAGATGCGGTGTTTTACTCACACCTCCAAGCCATTTTTCCATTTCCAGAAGGTACCAGGCAAAAAGTACCAATACAAGCTAGAAAATCTGAATGAACAGCTTGAAACCTGTTTTTAAAACCAGAGTGGCCCTCATATTAAAAAAAAAATAAAATTATACAGCTTAACTAATAGCTACCTAGAAGGAAATTCAGTAACATTATATGAACAGATTTGTCTCAGATGTCTCTCACCCCCCAAAGAACACAAACTTTGTAAAAGAAAACTTTCTCCTGTTTGCATTGTCTGAATATCCAACAGTATCACCTTAGAAATCAAACTGCCTTGGATTTGGCAACACTGTTCAAAATTTGAAACTCTTCCGTCACCACACCATTTTTAAGCAAGTTTGGAATTTAGAATTTTAGAGTATCAATATGAGAACCACAGGTTTTAGGAAGGCTACAGCCAGAACAAGTAGATGGAAAGAAACTTCACAGAAATGCAGCACAGTATTTGTAGTAGACATATTACAATTAGTTATACCATTTATCTTCATTGGGCACTTCTACAATTAAAAAATTTCAACATATGATCTGAACCCTGAATATTCAGAAAACAAGGTGAATGAAATTTCCAACACTCCTAGCTTTACTGCAAGTACAACAGCAAAGAAAACCCATTGATTTATCCTGACATCCTTAAAAAGAAAAGATGAAAATTATATGGGTGATTGTTCAGCAATGTTGAGAATCTTTCACTGAAACTTTAACTTGTGATGCAAGTTTAACTTGTACTAAAAACCTGAAAACATAAATCCTCTGTTTTTCACTGAAATACGAGATCACATTTCTGAAAAGGTGAAGATGTTTTGAGCAGGGTTACTGCCCTAACTGGGATGTATGTGCAGTCATCAGTTATCAGACTATTCAAACACCTCAGCATCAAGTTAGCCACGGAAAAAGAAGTATTAGGACAATATGAGAAGGCTGATCTATGCTGACCTGTTAGCTTATTTTTTCATTCAATGAAATTTCCTGATAAATGTTTCCATGGAAAGTTTATGTTGGCAGAATTCTCATCTCTACAGCACTCCGTGGTTTTCCACACTCACTGACAGAAGGAATCAGCTACAGAGCCCTCTGGTTTTGTAGTGCAGACAGACAAGGGAAAAGGGGTTGAGTGAAAGGAGACCCAGTCAAACGTACTTGGGACTCAAGCACTCATGAACTTGGGGATAAATAATAATTTTCCACAAAATGTCAACTGCCGAGTGTAAAACTTAATTTTGTGTTTTGGCCAACAGTTGTTCCTCTGAGTGCTGCAATTATCTCAACATTAATGGATTACCACAGTCACCCATTCATTAAAAAATTACTTAGATTATGCCATACCATACAAAGTCACCAACACCAAGCAGCATTAGTGTAAGACAACAATTTGACTTCAGGAACGTGCTCCTGATTTCACTCAAGCCGAGGACACAGTGCAGACTTTCCAAGTTACACAAATCCTTTTTTCTCTACTACATTGGGTGTTGAGATTGTAACAAACTGTCTCTTTCAATCAGGAGTCTCCAACAGACAACCTGACCATCCTCCATAAAAGAACAACTCTGAATAGTCAAGGTTAATCAAAAGTTTAGAATGAAGACTAGATTTCCTTTCATTAATATGGCTTGGGTTGGAAGGACCTTCTCTCCCAGAGAAACACGTTCAAGTTTGTTAGGGCCTGGAATTTATTTTACAGCCTACTGAGTTGTGCAGCAGCAAGAGCTTCTGTGAAGCATCCTACTCTGCTTCTGTTCCTGAAGGAAAAGGAAGTTTAGGTGTAAGACAACAATTCACTGAACAGAGCCAAGAGCCCTCCAACACCTATCAGCTTAGCAACAGCAAATTAAATATCACAGGCTCACCCACTCTTACACTACGCTCTCAGAAGACCGTGAAGATCTACATCTGTTTTTAGCATGTTTATATTCTGCTGCTCAACTTTACCACAAGTCTTTCACGTTTCTAGTATTACTTTCAGCTAAATCCAACCTGGGAATCAAGCAGCACACCACCTCATTTTGAATTCAAGTTGGATGGAAGCTGTAGTAATTGTAAGGCACAAAGGAGCAGAGTAATGTAATCCTCAAGTTACAGACTTTGCTTACCTGACTAGCTTAAGGAGGCTTTACTCTGTGGGGGTTTAAAAAAAATTAAAATAAAAGCTTAATGTTTTTCTCCCCAAATCACTCCCAGCATCTTTATTTATTATTAATCAGGTCTCATCTGCTCGATACATCATTTCCATAAGATTAGCAATCAGCCACATGTTACAAGATGACAACAAATCATGTGTCCTTTTCTCAACGTAAAGCTTTCACCTCCTCAAGAGTAAACACAGCAGAAGCTAAAACAGTTTGTGGCCTTTATGCAAGCCAGCCTCTGGGTGAAAAACACCATGTTACAGAAAACAGATTTGATTTTCAATCTTATATCATAATTTATCATTAGCAAGGACCTTTATCTATTCCTCCTTATGAATACTCCCCTGTCACATCTCACTTGAATGCAACATATATACAAGTAACTTGATTTACTGTTCTTTTCAGGGAATTCATACACTGGCTTTTATTTTAAACAGGTAAAAGTTAACTGCAAATTCATATATTTCCTGACAAGTGGATGGACGATGCAAAATTAAAAAGTGCCAAGCAGTTAAAAATATTTACTTTTACATCAGCTGCTCTTTATTACATAGCACATATAAATGTCTAAATAGAAAAATTATTCTGAAAGTTGGCAATCACAGAAACCAGAAGCCGAACCAGATCCAGCAAATCCCTTCACAGCATCCAAGCAGATGAAAGTCATAATCTAGAAGCTTTCAAAATTCTCTCAAGTTATGTCATTTTTGTTCCTATCTCAAAGTCTCCCAGAAGAGCTGCTTGTCCTTGAGTATTACAAGAATTTGGTTTCTTTTTACTTCCAAAAGCCAACAGCCTGCAACCACTCAAAAAGTTCAGGAAAGTAAAAGCAATGTACACTGAAGCTGCTACATTCCAGCTGTCACCTATGTTTCAATGGCCTGTTTGTCTGCTTTGAGGCAAACACCGAGCAAAAAATGCTTCTTGCAAGTAAGGAAACCAATCACTATCCCATGCCTCAAGTGTATATAGCTATCTTGACCATTAAAATCCATTTTTACAGCTCCATAGGAATTACTTACAAGCTATTACAGCTAGGACATAAGTCCCATGCTCTCTCCCCAAGTGATGATTTTCCATGTCACATCCCTCATCAGCATCAGAGCCTGTACTTGTCCACATTCCCAAGCAGATGATCAAACCCGATATACTTCTCTCACACACAGATCCTAGGTTTTCAAATTCCATTTGTTTTCACTCGGGTTTTTTGTGCTGACAGACACATCTGGATGTAAACTTTTAGCAACTGATCCTAGCTCCAGGACCAGCAGCACCCACACTGGGCTTTCAGCTCACTCTGCCTGATGCTCCTGAGGTAGCTTGGCCACACCATCCACAACACAAAACCTACCGTGGATGCCAATAGATGAGCCACTGTCACCACTGTCACCATCACAGAGGCAACACTCCCAAAATGCTTACAGCACCATCTCCCAAGATTCAGGTTTTATGTTCTGCTTTAAAAACTGGACTAAAATTAGGCTGGTCTAATTTTTCGCTTTTTTATTTGAGTCTGTATGGGATAGTAATACAACAGTAACTTGGCAATACAAAATCTGGAGGACAATTCATAATCAGTATTATCCTGTTGCCATCCCTGCTGCTTTTCCAGAGCTTTATGTAAATTTCAATCAGGTATCTTCAAGTTTAAGCCCACTGCACTCATTCTTGGTTTTGGTTTTTAAGACTTTAATGTGTGAGAAGAGCCTGTTGTGCCCACAGGTTAAGTTTTTCTCAATCCAGATGTGATCCTCAGAGCAGACCCAGTGAACAGCCCAAGGAGTGGCTAGCAGAAATCAACGTGACTAGACCAAGAGTCACAGGGTAATGAGGCTTTTCCTGGCATCCCGCAGTGTTCTCCACACACTATTCCCAGTGAAACCTGTACCTCACCACTATCCAGGGAATATATTAACCTGAGGACAATAAATGTCCTGTCTCTGCTGACATACCTAGCTAGGAACAGCCTTTTATTGATGTAATCAAGTTTACAGAGGCAAACGAGAGACAGATGCTGAGACAACAGCCACAGTTCATATTCAGGAAGAACATAGATTTATGCAACTTTGTTCATCCCTGTTTCTAGCAGGTTGTTGTTTTGGATTGGCTTTTTCTTTAATTACAGCCTCAATGATCTTGTTTGAAAAAGATCACTTGTAATTGGATCTATTTACCCATATTTGATTTCCCTAATGTGGCATCACTCACCAGCTTTTAACAAATATCACCACTTACCCACCAGGCAGTATTTCCATCTGCTGAGTAGAGAACCAGTTGGAGAACTATACAAAACCAGCTGCAGAACATCAGACAAGGAGGAGAAATGTCTCAATGTTGCATAGTAACAGAGGTTCCTCTGACAGCACCTTTCACTGGAATTCAGGAATACCAGAAAACTTCTAAAACACTGCAGTGTCGCTTTCTTCCAAGATGGTATTTGTACTCGAGTTTCTGGCAGGTAGCTGGTTCAGCCTGAGTACACCACCTTATTTACATACTAATTTAAAAAAATAATCATTTGAAACACCACCAGTAGCTACTTGGGTCCCTACAAATTCTAGCAAAATTAATTTTCCCCATTCATCTACCGAGTTTTTAAAAAGCTATTGGACTAGTTAGCAAATCAAGGGATATGAATGTGAGCTTTAACTTTAATAACATGTCATTACCTAACAACAAGTAATCCCTAAAGGGACGTATTTGCACTTTTTAGGTCACTGAGGTATTTTGCCTCTTGCTGTTGACAGGCTATATTCAAATCACAGCCAAACACCTGTATTTAAATGCTTTTTGCTTCCAAATTGACTAATTGCTTTCAGCTGTCTGTAACCTCATTTCAGTGCTTGCTGTGAGAGCAAGCCAGTCAGGCTCAAATTAGAAAGCTTGATATGATTAAAGTGTCTAAATCACCTTGAAATATTAAGTTTGAGATAGATTAATGTTCATTTTGTCAAACACCCACTTTAATCCAATATGTTACAGAAGCAAAGCAATCCTCCCCATTGAGACAGTGAGTAGTCTGCACAACTCTCAATACTGGGGAATCAGCTCCCTCCTGAAACAGCTCTTGCCTCACTCAAGGAAAGGTAAAAGTCATCTCTTTAGACTATTGCATTCCATAATCTAACATGAGGATCTTCCCTCTCCGCCTATAAATACAAAAGCTCTCTCACTCATATTAAAGTTCATTGTTTTGCACAGTAAAATAATCAAAGCACATATCCTCTACCAGAATCACAGTCAAAATACCTTCATTATGCCAATACCGCACGAATATCCCTTTTATTTTCCTTATGTTTGCCCACTGCAGTTTCTGCTGCACTGCCATCACCAATTCAAATGCCACACCGTGTTTTCCATTCCTGAAAACTGCACAAACAAGTATATTCTACCTTCACCATATTGATAACAACAATGTAAAAATGACTACCATATGATGGTAATTTTCCATCTTAAGCAGGGGGGAAAGGCACGCTCTGGAATATTTTTTCAGCTGTTATTTAAAGCCCACAAAGAACAACAATGAGACTACATGAAAGCCACTGAATTTCCCCTTTAACATTACAGTGACTAAAATGGACCAGCACTTGAATTAGGCATTTAAAGCAAAACAGGGGCCCCCAATTGTTTATGTTTGTCTGCAGACCAGTTTTAAAACACATGTAATGCTCCATCTTAAAAGCTTTTGTCAGATAATTTGGAGAGGATTAGCAAGTGAGCAATTAGTACATGCAGTTCACATCAACTACCACACCAATTAGCATCATAAATCAAACCAGAAACCCTCTGACTGAATCCTATTATGCAGCAGGCAAGATGTTCCAGTAAGCAAAATATTCCCAGAGAAGTAATGTCTTTCTGGAAGTCACAAAGGGCAGTCACATAGCCCCGGAAGTCACACAGAGCTCCTGACTTCAGCTAAAATATTACTTTTAACAAGTATTAAGCAGCTATGAAGGCAGGTGTCTGCTGTAAATATTGATCACCTGGCACTCAGATACCAACGCACATCCCTCCCTCGAGCTCAGAGGTCACACACCTGGGTATTCAGCCCAGCTTTTGCCTCCAGCAAGTTGTGCCCCACCCTATTTAAATTTAATTTTAGAGATAAGTCAATAGCCAGATCCTTCCATCCATAAACTCATGTATTGTTGTACATCTAGATGCTATTAAATGCCACAACCTCATAGTGGTGAAGCATTTTTGAGCTTAATTAATGCAGGTTAAAATTAGACTCTTATTTTGCATGAGGAAAATAATGAAATGGGACTAAATGGATGAGTTGCCTCAGGGTATAGGAATCTTTTCCACAGCTTGTTTCTGCTCCTCCCTGCTTGCATTTACTCAGTTCCAAGGGTGGAACTACAGATTGCCACTCAAGTAGCAGAACTGCCATAGAAAAGTGATAAACCACTACAGCAAGGTCCCACCTGCACTCAGGCTGCAGCTATAGATCTTTGTTGTATTCAGAACATACCAGTGGTATTGTCAATTTTTACAGTTTATTCATCCATCATTCATGTCACCACCCCGTGCAGGGGCTCAGAAGCTGAACCAGGGACCCACAGAGATCTTTCAACCCCAAGCCTGAACAGCAATCCAAAACAAATTTTATGAAAGAAAATTATTACTCTGCTTGATTCACAGTAGAAAGAAAATAATCCTATTAATTCTTTTAGCATGTATTGAAAATACGAACAAAGCTTTACTACAAAAGCACTTTTAAACTCCGCTACATCATTGATTTTATGTTCATGGCAGCAATGGAACATTACTTTCCTTCATTGTCATTATTTATTAGCTTTGATAGTTGTCAATTATACCCTTGGCAGTACAACCAATAACACCTTCTGGCCAGAAACAGAGATGGTGCAATTCATAACAAAATTATTTTTATTATCAGAATCCTCACAATCAAATACCCACATCTGTTAAGACTTTCCAAGCTATCATTCTAGTTTTAGTGCTAAGAAGGGATCCAAATCAGAGATATACAGCCCATCCTTCTCTTGAGAACTCCACACCTGCTTTATAACCTGCCTCCCACAGTAGCTACAGCAGCAGATATTAAGCTGTATGTCATTTCAGTGATAGTAAGCTCCTATCTCTGACTTTTGATTATTTCTTATCAGGCTAGATTTGTCATGTTATGCCACCTCACCTAAATATAAACACCTACCAGGTCTATCCATGAGCTGTACAATGGCTGTAACAGTTTACTAGGACGTAATATCAGTTAATATGTCATCTTTCCACATCAAGAAGAACTTAGTCACTGAAGCCTAACTTATACCATTACATTGTGTTCACACAAAAAAAACCAACCCAAACATCAATATTCAAACCTTAGAAACCAATGGCAACTCAATTATTCCTTCTTACTATTCCAGCATTACTAAAGGCTTAGTTTCAAGAGACCTCTTGTATCTTGCAGTCAGATCGACTTTTTTAAAGCAACACAGGTAATTTGCTAGGCCAAGTTTATGACAAGTGCCGCTGGTTCTTAACTGCTACAGTTGGTTTTATGGTTTTCTTGGCTGCATTAGTGTGCTAAGGCTCCCACAGGAAGGCTGAGGGATGACCTGATTTTTGCCTTTGAGACATTAAAATTACTATCAAGCTTCAAGCCACCACAAGGAATTTCACTGAATGAGTAATTCTGGCTGTAACAGCATAGAAAGCAGGAGGACAAAGGACCATTCCATCAATTTGCACCTGCTAACCTAGTTCAAAGCAGCAGATTTAAACTGCAAAGCCACAATCATTTCTAAGCTTTGAGAACACTCCTAGATCCTTTCTATAATGCAGTTACAGAGCTCTAAAACCACCCTCTCCCCAGTATCTGAGCAAACCTACTTAAGATTGCTTCCTGGACCTAGACATGTATTTCAACTTCATGTTTGCCAATCCATTCACAGCCTTGGACATCTCAATCTCCTTCCTCTCTTCCCTAGCTATGGAGAGTTTTCCTGAGCTCGGCTGGTATCTTTGAGGAAACACTGCTGGACAAAAAACAGCAGCTATCAAAACAGTGTCTGATCTTTCACAGCAAGGTCACCCTCCTGAACCACGGAATATCCTGAGTTGGAAGGATCCTGGTCCTCAAGGATCATTGAGTCTGTGCCTGGCCCTGCACAGACACCCCAACAATCCCACCCTGTCCATCCCTGAGAGCGTTGTCCAAGCGCTCCTGGAGCTCTGGCAGCCTTGGGGCTGTGCCCATTCCCTGGGAAGGCTGTTCAGTTCCCCCCCTCACTCTGCGGGAAGAACCTTTTCCTAATGTCCAATCTAAACATCCCAGACACAGCTTCATGCTGTTAGAGATGCTATAACAAAGGGTTCCACAGACACTGAGTGAAAATCAAGGAAAAAAGAAAATGAGAAGTGACATCTCTTCAACATGTACACTAAAACTTTCAAGTCCGAGATTATTGTAACCAGGCACAAAATTCCTCATCTGTCCACACACTGGCTGCCTCCAAATTCTCATGCCAGGCATCTGAGCTGGGATGTTGCCCAAGCGATGCAAAAAGCTCCCGGCACACAAGGCGTTAACTCAGACACACCAGCGTTTGCCAGGTTAAATGGGATCCATTTAACTGATTGCTGTCTGGGCATCCCAGTGCCATGCTTTTAGCATATTTCCTCTGGAGAGCACAGTTGCTGTGATACCTAAAAGACAGGCTTCCTGGCTGCTCTCCTGAGCATGAGAAGCTCAAACAAAGATAATGGATCTCTCACATTCAAACCTACTGTATCTGTATAACCAAGGGCTGGTGCTACAAAATCCTGCAACAGCGACTGCCTTGCTGTGTCAGTCCTACTTCTGGTTACGGTACTGAAAAAGACAGTTGCAAATTATAGAGACAGTGGCAGAATTAATAGAAAATTTACTAAAAGGAATAACATCTGCAATTTTAGTTTCATAGAAAATGTAAACACTACCAAGTTCAAGTCAAGATTTCAAGTTAAGTCATGCTGAGCACTGATTTGGTCTAGGCTACAAACAGTTTCTCAATCCCTTTAAAAATAATGAAAAAAAATTGAAAAATGTAAGCTTCTCACAGACAAATACAAATACAAAGCAAAATAGCTAAAGCTATAGATTCAATTCCAGTGCTCCTCCTCCCTTTGCATGCCTGTATCTTTCTTCAGTATAAAAGGGAAAACTACCAAAGAAAGTAACTGTCTAATCATTAGGTTTACATTCATTATCCACCTATGTAAACTAGTAAAGCTACAAAGCAGACACTGAAACGACATCTTTCACACAATCAACCCTGTGGTTTTAGTACTGGCTTCCTGAAGTGGTTAACTGCAGCTTATTTAAGCAATAAGAAAGAAAAGTGAAAGAACAAGTCATTCTCTGGTTTAGAAATGCACCACTATCTTAACACGCTTTCATCTGTACCACTGTGCAAGCTCCAAATGTATTAGTCAGAATCCTGAAATGGCATTAATGAGGCTGAATGTGCACATACTGATTAAGTAACACATCTGCTTCCACCCACTTAAAAAAAAATTATTAAATACTTCCAGAGGGCTTTGGAATTGCCAGCTGCCCACAATGGACTTACCACCACCAAGGAAACATGACAACCTCACTGTTTCCACCTCGGAATTAAAATTTAAAACAAGCTTTCTACAAAATCATAGATTCCTGGTAGCTAAGATACTTCTATGAGAGATGTTACCTTATTTCTAACACAGATCACAAGATTTATGCTGCATTTACAACCTTAGCACAATTACAATAGAAGCACAAATTAACTGCAAACAATTTCAGATCAAAAACTACTAAGAAGTAGTTCAAAAGCGTTTCATCACAGACACAGGCAAATCCTAAGTTAAATCACCCTCCTTTTCAGTCTCCATCGGAGTAGAAATCACAAAAGTCTTCACATCAAAAAATCAGCAGCATCTCAACTTGTCCATATCTGGCACCGTCTTTGCTCAGTTACTTCATGGTGCGAGGGCAGGTAAGAACACAAAAGAGAAGCTGAGCCACAGTTCTCCCTTGGTATAGGTGACACAATGTACAGACAGTGCTTGAAGGCAGTCAAGGACAAAAACTAATATAAGACAATTCTCTTACTCCCACAGACATTAGGATTATCAAAACTATTGGATATACTACTTGCTCTCTTAGAACAGAAAACTTTATCCACCGTAGATTACTAAGCAATCATTTTGGATTTGTTCCACAAATGATGTAAAGCCGTGTGTATGAAGGTCACAAAGAAAACCCTTCACATAAAAACCAACAATTGCAGAAAGGGATGTTTGAAATGCACTGTCAGCAAAAGGTCACACACTTGAGATACAACTAAGTTCTGGGATTTCTTTTTTTTGGAGTTTACATCACCTTTTCTTCAAAGATTTGCCAAAAATATCAACACTGCCATTCACCTTGCTTATTGGTGAGGACAAAACCAATCCCAGTGGTGACACAGTAGAGAACAGAGTACTCCTGAGGTCTGGGGAGAAGTTGTTCAACTGCCTGGCACGACTCCAACCTCTTTCATTAGCCAGAAACAGTGTGGGATTTTTTAATTTCACTTACAAACATACCGTAGCCTGACAGTTATAAGTGCATCCCTTAAATATTAGCAATTAATGACATGCCTCATATTCCCACCTCACTTTTCACAGCATGGTCAAAGATACAAACCTGTTCCTTCAGGTGGCAAAACTGACACTAAGACCATGGCTACTTCAAGTGCTGGAAAACAAGCGCTTTTCCTAATTGGAAAATAACTCTTGTGAAGACACTTAGCTTGAGCACCGATGTCACCTTTCAGAAACCACAATTGCCATTTTGTTACTGCTCAGTACAATGCAAAAAACAAACACAGCAACCCAGCCTCCAAAGTGTTTCCTTTTCCCAAGTGCCTGAGTTGAACAAAAGCAAATCCAATGTCCTATCTGATGCATTGTCAAGTGCCCCCTCTTAGGGAGTAGGGCTCATTTGCCAATTTAAATAGAAATGAAAACAGTGATATGTATACACAGCAGCATGAACTCTTGTATCAGCATTATTGCCTGCTGCTTTCAACTAATCCCCCAAAGCAAACGGTGGGAGAAGGCCAGCACACTCCCTGCAAACCCTAAAACCTCACAACACATTTGTTCCATCAACATCAGCTGATCCACAGCAGGTCTCTTTTCTTGCCCCAGGGGAAAGAAGTTATCCTCACAAGTTAACGGTTTAAGGTTTTCCTCTTGATCTGTAACTTTTCTGCACTTGCTCAAAAGCACCTGATATTTAATCACGGAGCTTTTGCAGAGAACAGCAACAAAACGTATAATTTAAAGCCAGAATAAGACAATCCAGGAACTTCAGACACAACTATCAAACCTAGTTTTTAGTTTACCATGCAAGTGCAGTTAATATCAAGAATGTGAATCTTCTTGTTTACCCATATGCTGGAGTCTGCCATCTTTGACATAAAATGAAATGTCTTTCCATTTTCCTATGAGCCACTAAAACTGCAAAACATGCACTGCATTTCACCAACTTCTTCACATTGGAGGTGTACAAACAGCAAGGCTGGATCACAGGATGGTTTGGGTCGGGAGGGACCTTCAAGATCATCCAATTCCAAACCCTGCCATGGGCAGGGACACCTCCCACTGTCCCAGGTTGCTCCAAGCCCCATCCAACCTGGCCTTGGGCACTGCCAGGGATCCAGGGGCAGCCACAGCTTCTCCGGGCACCCTGTGCCAGGGCCTCCCCACCCTCACTGCAAAGCACCCTCTGAACATTACCTTTGAGCCAGGTTAACACATGGCTCAGGGCACAAAGTTGCAGGTGCACTATCAGCAGAAAAGAGCATTAAGAGACTTGTCCCAAACACGTTGCCCTGGCTGTTACAGGAAACAATCATGGCCCAAGCCAATGCTTACTGTGTATAAGCAAGCTCAGAACTCACCTGGATACACTTACTCACCAAGTATGTGGTCAGATTCCCTGTGCCTGACTCACCCCAATTTAATCCTCCAGCAAACCAACAAATACAGCACATTCTCATGTTCTATTGTGCTCACCCAGAAATCTGAAGTGGTTGTTTGGAGAATCAGTTTGATCATGTCAAATTACATAGTCTGATCGACAGTTCCAAGGCACAAACATAACACAAGTTTCAAGAGGCCAACTGCCCTCATGGGTTCAAGATGCAACTGGCATAGGTGACACCTGGGGTTTTTTTCACTTTTGGTCATTGATGCCTAAATATCTGAACTATGCCATCATTCTTTTGATGTATTGAAATAATATAACAAGTACCCAAAGTCAGAGAATCGCACAATGGTCTGGGTTGGAACAGACCTTAAAGCCCACCCAATTCCATCCCCTGCCATGGGCAGGGACACCTCCCACAAGACCAGGTTACTCCAAGCCCTACGCTGGCCTTGAACAGTTGCAGTCTTGTATTTCCCAACAGAAAACAATTCTTCTGCAGCACATGCATTTTTCAAGTAATTTGTCTCAGACTTCAACACAACAAAAGCATTAAGATACCATGGCTGCCTCAACTCCAAAACTGAGTGTAACTACTCCTATAACATTGCCCCAGACATACTCTCAAGACCAGCATTCAAGGGGTGGCAAAGTTGGAGGGCTCCAAGAATTAGATGCCTCTGAGGCACGTATATGTCAAGAGTTTTAGCTCCACCCTAAATTACTTTATTTTCAAGAAACAGTACTTTCAAAAGTGACCAAAGGAAAAAAAAAAAGCAGCGTTTGTACCGTCTATCATTTTCTCCCACCCACACACTTTCCAGTGCATCTTTGCACCGCCCTGAGCAAGTTATTTCCAAACGTACCATCTCATTTTCCCTATAACTTAAATTATTTCTTGATAATCACTTAATCATCATCATTCCAAAATTCAAACTAGCATTTACACATGCTTTTTTAAAATTATTTTCAACAGAAAAACTAGAATAAATGTGCTGGAACACAGCAATACATAAGTATATAATGTCTGGTATGGCATTGTTACCAAGTAAAGCAACTTCCCCATAAATAAATAAAAACTACTTCAGATGCTCAACACCTGCTGCATCAGCATGCTATTATTGAAGTATATTAATGAGTATTTTTATAGACTATAAATAATGTCTACATCACCTTGGATAAGTGTTTTAAAGTCCTTTAATGAAGGATTAAAAATTAAGATTTTCACCATCTTTCCCTGGTTTTCCATCATGCTCAAGTTTGTAACAATACAGTGCAGATCTCAGCCTGGATGATAGAAACTGCAACTGCCATACTCATCTATTACCTACCCTTGTAGATCATCACACCCTGAAACCTCAAGATATTTTCAGCAACTTAAAGACCACTGAAGGCAATTCATATTTTACTCTCCCCGTTTCTAACCACACAAGTTATTTGACATAAGAAATGTCTAATGCTGATCAAGCAGTGATGTTATAAACTACAGAACACAGGAACGCAGATTTTACTACAGTAAAGTCTGTGTAACAGACTAATAATATTAATTACACTTTAAGTGTATTAAGTTAATGTAACAGCATGTTAAACTGACTGGCTACTTAGTATGAATTTCCTACAAAAAATACAGAACAGAAGTGTATGCTTTTAAACTGTTGACTTTGCAGCTCTGGGACATGCAAGAACCTGGAAGCAGCCCGCCTTTTTTTAAGCACCTTTATCCACTGAGGAAAAAACTAACAGAGTACTATCACCCAGAACTGTTTTATCCAGTATCACAAGTAACTTGGAATAATACGAGGCAAGAAATTTCTGTGCAAAAAGTATGGACAAGTCAATTTAGGACCCAGCTTAGCAGGTGCTCTCTTCATATTAGAGCTCTTGTACTTGAATGTAAACAACTGCTGCTGAAAGGGGAGTTTTAATTTCAGATTATTTCAACCGTCTTTGGTCCAGCAAGTATGCCCAGACCATCCTATAGTAGAACTCCCAATGTAAAAAGAAAGAGGGTTTACATTGCCAATAAAACCCCAAGGGCTGCAAAGACAGTGCCACTCTACACAGAAAAGAAAATGCTGGGAATCAGTAATAGCATCTCCACTGAAAGAGTCCCAAATTGCTTAAGATTCCAAGCATGTTCTTCTCCAGAGCTGTTAAACCTTTCTTGAGCAGGAGAGTATTAAAAGAGCTGTTCAAGGAGCACATGTTGGTTGGAGTTTCAGTTTAAAGCAGCCTGAACTAACAAGTCTATACTTTCCTCTTTATGGGGTACAGTGCTCCTTGCACTGGAAGGAACTATTTCAGCAGAAGGTTACTTCGTGTTTTCTCACAGCAGCCACAGGCCAACCACACCACGATTCCTGTCAGTGCACCTCGAGTACCCTGAGGTCAAGAGATATTGTGATTTGGAGAGTATCAGTACAACACTAAAGTCTGTGCAGCAAAATCGGAAGACAACCACCACAAACCAAATGTCTGTTTTTCCTATACACAACACATGGCACTACCACACAGATTTAAAAGCTGCTATCAGTGAGAAAGAGTTAGCTAAAAGAGGTTTACCAAAAACACAGCCTGGTGGAGTTGTAGTCTAAAGGAGTGAGGAGCTGTTGTTTTACATCTTTAAGTCTTTTAACTATTCAATTTTTAAATATTTAAGAGCTAGTTGAAGAGCCCTCAGAAGACATAAACCACACTCCTGTTCTAGATAAATGGCTCCCATCAATCAGAGTTACTGCTCTCATGACTCAGTCCCCAATAAAAGTTAGACAGCAAATTATCTATGAAGATTTTACTCATCCTCTCTGCTTTTGAAACATGTTTGTAGGCTGCTATTTTGGTTTTCAAGTCTTTGTGATTGACAAATGAGCTGAGCCACAGTTAGGTAACAGAAATCATTAATACATGAAAAGACTAACACAAGTCACATGCTAAGGAGACAACTACATACAGTGCTTCAAATCCTCCTCCCACTTCCACACAAACTTGGCACATCACTATAGCCCAAGCATCTTATTCAAGAAATATATTTATACCACATAAACATATATTAATTACCACTTGAAAAAATGTTCTGCTGAAGGCATCATCTATCCCTCAGAAATCCAAACACCAGCAGCACGGAGAAAGGTACAGTGCTTGTGCCATAGTCTTCCCACCTGACATATTAGTAAATTTTTACCTCCTAAGAAGAGGAAAGAAAAGGCAAAGTACTCTCAGGAGGGGACAGCCCCACACCACAATTTCAGTAGTGACTAATAAAACAGAATACGCACAAATCTCTACCACACACTTGGTCAGACGCAGATACTTGGTTAGGGATTGTTCTGCAATAAGTGACAGGCACTGCCAGCCTCCTTGCCTCGCCACACAGCACACTAAACCCAAAATGTTAACAGCAAGAACCATGATGTCTCTCTATTCAAGCTTCACTGCTCAAGAGGCACACAAATACATCTTTCAGGCAACAATCTCAATAGCGGCTTTTCCATCAGGACGTTTTAATGACATATCATTTAAAGACCAGCTAGGCCACCAACACAAGATGGTTTTAGGCAGCTCTATTTCAGCTGCTGTACATCACACTCTGCTATCCTGAATCCCTTCCAAAACAGCGACAGGATACTCCAATTGAAAAAAAAACACACAACGTGAAGCTTAGCAAGTTATCACACAAAATAAGTCAAAAATCTCTCCACAAAATACATATCCGTAGCCAATAGTACTTGTTCTTTTTAACTCCATCAACAGTTAAGAAAAAATAACCGCAGACTTCACTACGCTGGTGATATTTTTCCTTATTTTGTGCACCCTAAGCAGTTCAAGTCTCTGTAGTGCTCCTGCGGGGATAGATACACATAAATCTAAGCTTAGAGGGCTGTTATCTCCATCTTGCCTCCCGACCTGTTTTTACACTACTGCACAGACCGATACCGCTCCATAACCCAGCTGCACGTCTTGTTTACCCACTTCACACCACTAAACCACAACCCACACTGTCTCCATCACACGCTGCAGGGAGCGCTAAAGAAAATTTCATTTTCCCGAACCCTTCTGCAGGCAAAACGAGCATCATCCTTCCCCCCGTACCCCAGTCCGAAGAAACCCACTGCTCTCCCGCACAGCAGCAGCGGACGAGTAGCAAAACAACTTCTAAATCCCACAAATCCCAACAGAGGGGCCACCCGGGGCATTCAGTGGGGGGCAAATGATGGGGACCAAGCCGAAACACCCCCCCGCTCCCTGAAAACGCCTGCCACGAGGGGTGGAGGAAGGGCAGGCAGCCTGGAGCGAGGAGGCGGCTGCTCCCAAGGAGCCGCGGGCCATGGGCTGGGGGGCACGGGGGGTGCAGTGCAAGGGGCTGGGGGAGATGGAGGGA
>VZTX01022504.1:1333246-1378132 GCA_013400915.1 Pardalotus punctatus | reverse complement strand
CACGGGAGGCTGCGCCTGGGTCCAGCTGTGGGGTTGCCCAGGAAGGTCGATAAATCCGTCAGATATAAACCATCCATTCTCGGCACAGCAGCTTTATTTTTTTATAGTTATCTGAAAAGAACCTGTTTCAGCAATGTTGTGAATCAATTTAGCCACCTTTACGTTGCTTTCGAGTACTTTGGGGTACGGAGAGGGGCAACGAAGCTGATGAAGGGCCTAGAACGCTAGTCGTAGGGACTTGTGGGGAGCGGCTGAGGGAGCTGGGGGTGTTTAGCCTGGAGAAAAGAGGCTCGGGGGAGCCCTTATCACTCTGTGCAACTACCTGAAAGGAGGGTGTAGCCAGGTGGGAATTGGTCTCTTCTCCCAGACAACCAGTGGCAGGACGAGAGGACACAGACTTAAGTTGCTCAAGGGAAGGTTTAGATTGGACATCAGGAAGAATTTCTTCTCAGGATGATTGGACATTGCAATGGGCTGCCGAGAGAGGTGGTGGAGTCACCATTCCTGGAGGTTTTTAAGGAAAGGCTGCATGTGGCACTCCGTGTTACGGTCTAATTGACAAGGTGGTGTTTGGTCATAGGTTGGGTTCAGTGATCTCCGAGGTAATTTCCAACCGGATTGGTTCTGAGATACTTACATGTATGTATGCTTGTTGTTATAAGTGGTTTTGCCTATACATATATGTGCCCATACATACATCTGAAATTTCCTGTCCTAGAAGCCACATCTGTTTTGGCATGAAATCTCCAGAAGAGATGCGTCAGCAAGCTCACATTCAAGTGGTCAGCAAAAATTTGTATAGTCAGGACAACCATCACTCTCCACTGCAGTATGGAGTGCTGGACCATCGCATGGTGAGAACCATTTTATTTTTTTTTTGTTTGTTTGTTTTCCATACTCTTTCTGGGGAGTTACTGAAGTGGTTAAAAAAAAAAGCTGGGGTCACGAAAATGTACTGCTTGTCCAAAATAAGTTCAAATGAGGCTTTACTTGAATTTCATAGACTATTAGCTGCAGTGCCAGCTACTTTCTTCATGCTTTTGGAGGGCAGGAATGCATTCTTTTGAGGCAGGACGTAAGTTTCTTTCTGCCAAGCTGCTTGGACACCCAGAGACATCTGTGACCAAAATGCCCCAATGTAGGTTAATGGGTTGTAGATCAGTTGCAAGAGCTGTGTGAGTCCAGTTCATTGCTATCAGCAGGGGCTGTGTGTAAAAACCAATTTTCTTAAGGGCCAGGGTGCCTGTAATGCTATTAACACTTGATGCTGGGGAAAAGGACTGGCTCTGCTACTAGGATTCCTGACTAGCTTAAAAGCTGTTGTATTTTGTATCTATTCACTCAATTACAGCTAATTATTTTCTCTACATGTGTGTTCACTTTCTCCCAAAGGGAACCAGTGAAAAAGACCGTCCCTGTGAAACCTGTGGAAAAAGTCTGGCTGATTGTTTGGGGCATTATGGGTACATTGACTTAGAACTACCGTGTTTTCATGTTGGGTACTTCAAAGCTGTGATAGGCATCTTACAGGTAAACATGATTATGATTTGTTGTCAGTTTCTAGTCTAGAAAAAGGAAATTCTCAGGAAATATGATGATTGAAAGTAATTGAGAATGCCGAAATAAGGTTGTGTTATTAATTTATCTTTGTGTACTTTTTCTTTTGTAAAATACATGTATTTAAAGACCAGTCTTGGTGATATTTTATGTAATCTCAGACTGATAAATTTATTCCATTATTTTTTCTGTGGTTTGAGTTAAATATATGCAGGATAATTTGCCTTTTGGAACATCCCAGTAAATGAGAGCTCTGTTTGCTTTGTAGGGATTTTTAAGGCTCTGCGGAGCTTAGATAAGGATTTGCCTCATTGACTGTATTTTTCTTTTTGTCATGTGCTTTTTAATGTGTATTCCAATATGTGAGTTGGTCTTTCAGTCAAGACAGTAGTATCTCATTCCAAAAAATGGACTATGTTGAAGAACTTAAGCTATAGTTAGAGAGGTTACATCTCAGAATGTCTCTTAGACAACTGTGTCTGTATGTGTTTACGTTTAAGATGATCTGTAAAACCTGTTGCCGTATCATGCTGTCGATGGAAGAAAGAAAACAGTTTTTGGATTACCTAAAACGACCTGGCCTTACATATCTTCAGAAGAGAGGGCTAAAAAAGAAAGTGTCTGAGAAGTGCCGAAAGAAAAACACTTGTCCTTACTGCGGGGCCTTTAATGGTGAGTGTTGACATGAGCAGTTTGTGAAGTTGTCTGCTCTGCTGGTTTTTACCGTGATGGCTGCGATAGGATCCAGATCATGAATAAGCTCGCTCATTGCGCAGCTACTGGGTGTTCTCTCTGGCCTTCATTAGGAAACAGGTAATGGCGTTTTTAGGGCCAGGCACATGCTTGTTCACATCTCATTTGTGTGGGTATAGACATTTTCCTAGTTGCTTGTATTATTTCATGCTTTATGGCGGTAAACAATACTTGAATAATGGCAAAAAAATTTTAACATGTTTTTTTAAATATTGGGAGCTATTGGCAATGATCAATACGTTCACAGAAAAGCATTGGTGGCCTTTGTAGTTTTGAGTGAGCATCATTTTTCATCATTGTATTAAATTATCTTTCTTAAGATTATCCCTTCTTCAGGGCAGAGTGTCTTTGTAAAATTTCACATCTGGTTTCCAGAATATGTCTTTTTTTTTTTTCCATCTGCACTGATCACATGTTACTGCTGTTTAAGGACTTTGAGTGTTACAGATTTAGAGTAGATGGTTAATCCATAACTTTAAACTTCTAACTCATGAAAACTGGGTTGTTTGTGGTAATGTTCAACGAACTGAATAAATGGAGAGCTGCTTCATCGTAAGTGCCCTGAATACAAATAGGCGTAAACAGTAGGCATTTACAAAATTGCATGATGGGTCAGAATACTTCAGGAAGAAAAACTGAAAATTTTAACTAGTCTGGGGAAGTTTCATGAAAAATGTTACCTGCATGACATGAAAATATTTATCAGGTTTTTCTGATAATTCACTTCCAAAATTACTTTAGAAGATAGTGGGATGATATATAAATGGCACTTCTTAGTCTTGTTTTTAGTGTGGGAACTTCTGCTTTAGAAATACCTGCTGTGAATGAGGTGAAGCTGAATTAAAGTGTGGGCTAAACCACCTGCTTTCAGCTTCAGAGGCTGCATCATGATGTAGATACACCAAGCCATCCATACAAGAAGGTATGACTTGATTGTTTTTGTTGTTCGGTGACTTTAGGAAACTGGTTAAAAGGCTGATCAGGTTTTATTTTATTCTTGTGTTTACTGAAGATTTAGCTTGTTTTGGACCTGTAACTTACTTAAGTTTTGGTAGTGTTTTGTTTTGTTTGGTGTTTTCATTTTTTTGAAATAAAATTTCAAGACTATCCATATTTAATTCCTTGTAGGAACTGTGAAGAAGTGTGGTTTGTTGAAAATAATACATGAAAAGTACAAGACAAATAAGAAAGTCGTAGATCCAATAGTGTCTACTTTTCTCCAGTCCTTTGAAACTGCCATCGAACATAACAAAGAAGTAGAACCCTTACTGGGAAGAGCTCAGGTGAATTTTATTATAACTTAAATTTTCTGCTTGTTTTTGTGCATGAAATAAAACTCCTCGAAGGTTTGCAATGTACCAGCTCAAGTCTTGTGGTGATCCAAGAATTTTGTATATCAAAAGACACATGAGGAATGTTTGTGTCCAGTGCATTAATGCTAACTTTGCTAAAGTGAATAATTTGTGTATTGGCAAGTTCTGATACACCATTTTCTGCCTGCAAAGACAGGGATGTTCTTGGTGCGTTATGCTTCCATAAACTAGACAAGGAAGAAGAAACACAGGTCCATATAAAGTTTGCACATATATATAGATTTACTGTAACTCAAATATTATTCCAGTACACACATTTTTTTCTTCAGAAGTTCTTAATGTTGAGGAGAGAGGAGGTTTAATTTACTAACTTTTTGTTTCATTAAGCTTTTCATTGTATGCAGTTTTGTTTCCTTCTGCTCTCTGCAAGCTGGAAAGTTCTCCAGGTACATACTTGGATGGAAAAATTAGTGAATAGAGCAGTAACTGTACTAAGAAGATAGAAATTAAGTTTTGAAAAATATCTAGGCAGTACTGTAATCATGATTTCCTACTAATAAAATGAATACAATGTACTGTAAGTTCACTGTAGGATGTTAATTGACTTGCTTTGTCTATTGACTGTGAAGTACTGTCTTTTAACTCTTGAGACAAGAGAGCAAAATGATAAGAAGTTATAGAGAAAAATGGAGGGAAAGCATATAGCAGGTTAACATCCAAGATGCTAAAAGCATTGGTTCGGAATAAATAAACCAAAATGTAGTTTTGTTTGCATGAATTGTTCTGTATTTGCCTTTGAAAAAGACTATTTCTGAACATCAATAAAATAAGGGGAGGAGGGAAGCTTTGAAACTTGACATAATGGTTTCTTATCCCCATTTCCCAATGGATTTTGTAGGAAAACTTAAATCCTTTGGTAGTATTGAACCTCTTCAGAAGAATCCCAGCAGAAGACATTCCTCTACTTCTAATGAACCCACAAGCAGGAAAACCTTCAGATTTGATCCTCACACGGCTCTTGGTGCCCCCACTGTGTATCAGACCCTCTGTCGTGAGCGACTTGAAGTCTGGCACCAATGAAGATGATTTGACCATGAAACTGACAGAGATCATTTTCCTCAATGATGTAATAAAAAAGGTGAGTCAGCCTTCAAGCTCTGAGACTGTTGCCTTCAAAAAGATTTGTTTAGAATTGAATATTGAGAGTGGGTTTACTACTTACAATCTGGTACTGTATTTCTGTGTTGTTGGGCATTTTATTGAAAGAGTAGGAGAAGCTTCAGATGGAGCTGTCTGACTGGTGCTTGCATTGTAAGACCTGCTGAAGATCTGCTGGGACTCTTATGGAAAATGGTTTTTCATTTTTTTTCCCTCTCTCATGACTGTCACACTTTTTGAGTGGTCACTTAAAATGAAAATATTACACATATTGATTTATGTTGGGCTTTTTTTCTTGCAGACTTCACTCTTTTTTTAGATATTTGTCCTTTCTTTATTCTACCACCTGTTCTTGAGAAAGGAGGTTTCATTTAGCACAGTCATCAAATTGAGATTAAAAGAAAATTTGACAATTTATCATTTGTTTGGAAGAGCACTTCTACCAGACTTTTCTAAACTGGTTGTTTGTCAGGCAAGCAGAATCAATCGAGCACTAATTGTCCCATGATTGAAAAATTATTAACTACTGATTTTCTTGTCTGTTAAGTTATGTTAGCTTAACTTAGGTGGATTGGGAAAAATGTAATTTAAACAAATACCTAATTCTGTGAGCATTTGTTCAAAGCCCATATTAGTCAAAAGCCTTTTTTTTTTTGGCTGGATTCACTTGTGACTGGCTTTTATGCTGTAGCAATATGCATCCTGTTAGAAAGTTCTTTTGCCTTTTACATTGCAATCTGTGGAAGTTTTCTAATGTCATTTTCAAAGGAAGAGTTGTACTCATAACAGAAAAATTTTGTGCTAGGTTGTGTTGTTATGTTTATTTTCTCAATTGGATGGATGTTTTGTTTAGCATAGGATATCGGGAGCCAAAACACAGATGATAATGGAAGACTGGGATTTTCTTCAACTGCAGTGTGCCCTGTACATTAACAGTGAGCTCTCTGGGATACCCCTCAACATGGCACCTAAAAAATGGACCAGAGGTTTTGTTCAGAGACTTAAGGGAAAGCAAGGTTTGTCTAGAAAATTGCTTTTAATTATTTTTTATCATTGAATCACATATCTTTGCTATTGCCAGGTGTCTCTCTGCTACTATTGTATTGCACTTCAGTCCTGTACCTCAAAAGATGTTCTAATGTGCTGTCTTAACAGATAACATTTTGAAAACAATTTTTAATAAAAGCGTTTAACTTTTTTAATTTGTTAGGTCGGTTTAGAGGCAATCTGTCTGGAAAGAGAGTGGATTTTTCTGGCAGAACAGTCATTTCACCTGACCCTAACTTAAGAATAGATGAAGTAGCAGTGCCTATTCATGTTGCTAAAATACTGACCTTTCCTGAAAAGGTAAGTAGTATAGGACTCAAACTCTTTCTATTTTTATCTCCAAACCAGGCCTCAGTGTTGTTTCCTTACAGCCTCACTATAAAACGGGGCGAATGTATTACATTATGTTTGAAATGTCATTCAGTGATGCTTTGCCAGTTCTCTTACTGCTGGCAAATGAAGGTTTGTAGTATTGGATATAGACAAGTGCTGACAAGATGTGGCCTAAGGAGTGACATCTCTAGAAGGAGGAGTTTTGCTTCATATTTTTCAACTCGTTCATAGATTCATACGAAGGACTGGTTGGATATTTTTATTTCCAAGTTTGCCTCCCAGATTTTTAATTTAATTTACCTCTGATATTCTGCTCAAAGATTGGCTGATGTTTTCCTCCTCTATTCCCTCCTGAGAGTTACCTTCAGCAGCTGGAGGCTGTGTAGGGGGGATTGTCAGTTGAGCCTGAAATTAGAGAACACGAGAGCCACCAGTAAAAACAAGATCCTGAAACATGTTTTGTTTGTTTCTGATTGAAGTCTTTATGCAACAGGTGAACAAAGCAAATATTAATTTTATGAGGAAACTTGTCTGTAATGGTCCTGATGTTCATCCTGGAGCAAACTTCATACAGCAAAGGCACACCCAAATGAAAAGGTATCATGCTTATCTGTAATGATTCACTTTTTCTTTCTCCCCATCAGCTTGTTCTTGTTGCTGTGTGAAGGCAGGTATATCTGCAGGGATTAAAATTTATTTTTAGAATTTCATAAAGGGCAGTAGCAAAAGAACTGTCTTTATGTCCTCAGGTTTAGTGCGCAGTTTTTTTTAAATAGTATTTTGCATTTAAACTAAAGTCCACATGCAAATGATACTGAACTGCAATTAGATTTATATTTTTTTATGACTGAGTCTATCTTATTTGAAATAGAGGGTGTAGTACAGACATAAGTTAAATCAGGCAGTTTTGGGCAAGTTGTACTGCCTGTTTTCGTGTGCGAGCTAATCTAGAGTCAGTTTATGGGTAGGAAGAAGGGATAATACGTGAGTGAAACTTCCTATACTTTCTGATACAGTGAAACAAATTCTGTGTTTTTACAAATGGACCTTTTTCTTACTTATTGTTCTAATCACTGTAGCTTTGTTGACTAATGTCAATATTCAAGTGTTCATTGCTTCAAACAGCAGCAGGACTGGTGTTCAATCCATGCCAGTTGTGTCTTCTAGTTATTGTAATACAAATACCTCCAGCATTTAATGGAAAAGTTGGTATTATAAATGCAGAATTAATTTTAGTTGTCTTTACATGTACTGTCTGTATTTTTTCTGACTCCATTATTACATCTTCCTGGTAAGATTTTTGAAGTACGGGAACCGAGAGAAGATGGCCCAGGAGCTGAAGTTTGGTGATATTGTGGAGCGACATCTCATAGATGGTGACATCGTCCTGTTCAACCGGCAGCCGTCTCTGCACAAGCTGAGCATCATGGCTCACATTGTGAGTGCACACAGGCTAGCACAGAGACAGTGCAGCCCAGAATAGCAGGCACTTGGCCTTTATGGTATTTCTGTCTTACACAAGCAAAAATAAACAGCTCCTTCTGAAACTGTGTGTGGGGGCAAGGAGGAATGCAGCGCAGTTGTGCCTTTGCACGGGAATTGATGTGTACCTGGGCAGGATGCTGTTTGCACTTCTGCTAAGAGCTGTGATTGACCTCGCTATCTCTTCTTGTGTAAGCTTTTCATTTTTGTAGAGTTGATGAGATCTCTACAAAGTACATTATCTTCTGTGTTTTTATACATTTTTTGTAATGAAAATTATTAGCTTCATTTCTGTAATATAATGTGAGTACAATTTCTGTCAGTTCCTGGTTGAGTTAAATCCCACAGTCAGGAATTTTGATTCGTGTCTGTAATATAAAGAGGAAGTCTTCAAGGAAGCACTTGCACATGGTATTTTTTTAGCCATGCTTGACTGTTGTGTGCATTGATTTTTTTTTTTTATTTTTTTTTTCCCCTTTTCCAGGCTAGAGTAAAACCTCATAGGACGTTCAGATTCAATGAATGTGTCTGTACGCCATACAATGCAGACTTTGATGGAGATGAGATGAACCTTCATCTTCCTCAGACAGAAGAGGCAAAAGCAGAAGCACTTGTTTTAATGGGGGTACGTAAATACAATGATTAGGTTGGGGTTTTGCTGGTGACAAATAAGTTCTTAACTTGCATGTGAAATATGAAATACTATCTAGATTGCTGGGTGGGGATAATTTACAACTTCGAAGCTGCCAGAATAAATTAGGACTGTTACACACTGGTAATCCAATAGCCATAGATTTAACATCTGTGGAAAATCCAGTGGTTTTAAGATGTCATTAGTGTGTTTCTGCCTGACTGTCCTTAGAGATTGCTACCAGGCTAGGGTGACTCTGTTACCAGCAGATACATCATTTGCTTTTGGTCTGAAGCTTGGGAATTGCAGACAGACCAGCTGGAAATGAGGTGGCAGTACTGGGCTTGTGCTGGAGAAGGCAGCTTCCCAGAGAAGGCAGGAGACAGTAGGCTCATAGGGCAGGGTCAAAAAGGGAGAAGGGAGTGTAGATAAACAGGGATCTGATGGTTGTAAACTTCAGTCTGTAGAGTGAAAGTACAGTCAGTAGCACCAAGCTGAGGGTTTCCCAGTCCATTGCTCCCTCCTTTAGGGTTACTCAATGCCACCAATACTTCAGGTGTACCCATACAGTTGCTGCAGCACGTAGGGCTTCACTGAGCTGACTTGTGAGCTTAAAAAGAGCACTCCCATCCCCTGCCAAGTGTGTGATTCAGGTCTATGTGGGAATGTGCTCAGGCAAAACTGCTCATAGGTGGGGAATTAGTGGAGCAGTGGTTTGAGTAAAACATAAGGGTGCTCGAGATGGCTTTATTGTAGGGACCCTGTCCCCAGTAGGGACCACGTAACTTGAAATATTCCAATAGCTCCCTGTAGGGGGTGTAACCACTCTTGTCCGTGTTCTCAAAGCTAGCTTGTCTCCCCTTCCCTGTCCCTGCTGGAACACTTCAAGTCGATTGCAGCTTCTGCTTTGCAATCAGAGTATGTGATTTCCAGTAACTATTCCCATACTGTTCCTTAACTGTCAATACATGTGCATGGCCTGTCGTGAACTGAGACTTCTAGTTTATTTTTGCTATCTGTTTGAAGAATAAGCTTTGACCATTTTTGTTAAAATAAATGTGTTAAATGCTAAGTTCCATTCTGAATAGCAAATGGAATATCAGTGTCTTCAAATGCATAATATTTTCCTGTGTCACACAGACTAAAGCCAACTTGGTAACACCAAGGAATGGAGAACCTCTTATTGCTGCTATTCAGGATTTCCTCACAGGTGTGTGTATAAGCTTATTTCAGAGCTGTGTGATCTAACAGTTGTTCCTTCAGGATCAATTCCCTTTTTTCAGAATTTTGCTATATTGATTAAAAACCTTCTTTCATAAGTCAAAGTGACATTATAAAATAAGGCCCTTGTTTGCTTGAAATATAATGATATCCTCAGAGTAATTTCTGATGCTGTCTACTTTTGTAGCTGCAATTATTACTGCCTTTGAGTGTATTTTGCTGTGTTTTTCTGCAAATGAGTATTTGGGATCTTTGTCTGTGTTCGGTAGACAATGTAAACTGCTTATGATTATGGCAGAGGAGTTGATTTCGCTCAATAAAAATTACTTACAGTAAGTACCTTCAATGTCCCTAAATTGTTTGGGAAATGTTCAGTGAACGTAAGGAAGAAAGTGTACAAAAATGAATGTGAAGGCCTTATTTCACTGATGGAATAGAGTCTGAGAGCAAGAGAGTAGGTTATAGAAATACACTGTTTCTAATTTTTAGACAGGTAGTGTGGAGAAATTAAAAATATTCTGGAAAGGATTTACAATAGAAGCTGTCTAAACTATTGTCATTTTGTATAGTAAGTACCTGAGAAGTATTAGAATGAAATAATTCGTGTTGAATATGCAGTAGCTTTTAAATTGAATCTGAATTTGTCTGTCATAATACATTTTTCCATTCCAGGTGCCTATCTTCTTACATTGAAAGATACCTTTTTTGATCGAGCCAAAGCCTGTCAAATTATTGCTTCTATCCTGGTTGGCAAGGATGAAAAGATCAAAGTTCGTCTTCCACCCCCAGCAATTCTGAAGGTGTGTCAAACCATTTTTGTCATGTTACTAAGAGTTTCTCTGTTATGTGGTCTTGACCCATGGTGATGTTATATAAATATTTAAAATCCTAAGATTTTGAAACAAAGGCACTTTATAATCAAGTCATTTTAAATATTAACAGCCTCTTTGAGAAATGAAATGACAGGAGCAGCATCTTTGCGGTTTTTTCCCTTTTCTAATCAGAAAGGGAAACATGACAGATGGAGCAATAGAGCACATTTCTCTGAATGCATGCACATACCCTGTCGTGAAGGATAACTGTTCAGCACTCAGGGGTTTCAAATGTAGAAAAGTGTATAATACTTTCCAAAGGAGTGCTACTATGCTCCTCTACAAGTGCAATTCTCTGTAGATAGGTTCTGTACATAAAACGATTTTACAATTAAATTCTTGCTTGCTCTTGTACTGTAGTTGTAGCATAAACTTATAATCTTAATTCTTGTTTTTCTCTCAGCCTGTAACACTCTGGACAGGAAAACAGGTTTTCAGCCTCATTCTCAAACCCAGTGACGATTGTCCTGTAAAAGCCAACCTAAGAACGAAGGGCAAACAGTATTGTGGCAGAGGGGAGGACCTGTGTTACAATGATTCTTGTGAGTAACACTTCTAAAGCTGTGTTTTGGAAGTCATCAAAGACGTCATAGCTGTTTTTGAGCTCGCTGCAGAAGTTCAAGCAGTGCTTTACGTGTGTTCTTGAAATGCAAAATAAAATGTTGCAGTTGTTCTCTAAAGTTGAAGTCATGCTGAACACCAAAGAAAATATTTTCTTAAGCTAAAATGTCTTTTGTATGATGCTCAGCTTGTCATGATGCTAACTTAGTGTTTGAAGGTGAGAGAAAGAAAAGTTAAGCTTAGGAAGTGGTTGTACAGGGGGCAAATGGAAAAATTGAGTCTCTTAAGTGGTGATGGTGATACAGGGATTAGAAGTCAAACACTGAAAAGAGTTAGAAGATGCAGGGAAGATAGAAATCCCTAGGATATCAAGCCCTCCATGTCCTTCCAGTTAGGGAAGTCAGTGGCAGATGGAATGCAAAGCACCACGGTTGAAAAGGCTATAGGAGATGAGCAAGACTTTGCTTTATAAGTAAACATCCATGGGGTGACTGTTGGATAGGAACTTGAGCAGACAGGGTTAGGCTGATTCCTTGCTGCTCAGAAGTCTAAGCTGAGGAACCATTGATTTACACCAATTTTGTCATGCAATGTTGATGCAAGGAAGAATTTTCCAGTTAGCACTCAGTGGGAAGTGATCGGAAGTGTGGTTCAGTCTCTACAGCAGACTGAATGATTTCTGTAGATGAAAGGGCAACTCTCTGCTGTGACATGGGTTATAAACATGGTGGAACATTTTTTTTTAGCCTCTAAATATTGTCGGACAAAAGGCCCCAAAGCAATCCTGCTCACACTCCTGTCAATGTGACATCTATTTATTTTAGTCTATTCATTTTAGAAAATACGGGAAGAATTTCCATTTTCTGAGTTTGACAGGAGCACATGATATGGAAAACTTCTGGATTTTGTTGTTGGCTGCATTCGGATCTTTGAAAAAAAATTCATTTCTGAAGGTGTAGTAATTCTCTTCAGAAAGTTCTCTGCAAATTCTCAAGTCTCAAGAAAACCTGGTATTGTGTTTTGATTTGATATAAGTGATAGAGCAGTGACTTGTGCTTCAAGAAGAGGATACCTGAATTCACGTTAAAAATACTGAACATGGACAGAGCCTTTGTTTAAAAATTCTCTCTGTAAGTGATTACTAGTAGTTCATGAATGTTTTAGAAAACTGGTGAATTATTTTTGCCTTTTTATTTCTAGATGTCACAATTCAAAACAGTGAGTTAATGAGTGGCAGTATGGACAAAGGAACGTTGGGGTCAGGATCCAAGAACAACATCTTCTACATCTTGCTGAGAGACTGGGGACAGGTGGAAGCTGCGGATGCCATGTCACGTCTGGCCAGACTTGCTCCCGTCTATCTTTGTAAGTACATTTCTATGTAAAATAGTGCTTACTCTCCATTTCTCTGTTAAAGTAAGATTTTTGCTTCAAATGTGACATGTTGTGCTTTAGAAAAATTAAGCTAGTTTTGAAGCTGGCAGACAGTGAAACAACTTACTGTTTACAACTTACACTTTAAATGCTTGTGATGGTCAGATGATGGGAGGCGTAATTGAAAGTTCCCTATAATATTTCCTGTGTTTAATTTGTTTTCTCTGTATAAGATTGAGCTGTGAAAATAATTTATTTTCTTTTTAATAATAGCTAATCGTGGCTTTTCAATTGGAATTGGTGATGTAACCCCTGGGCAGGGCCTGCTAAAAGCTAAGTATGAGCTCCTGAATGCTGGCTATAAGAAATGTGATGACTATATTGAAGCTCTCAACACTGGCAAGCTACAGCAGCAGCCTGGTTGTACTGCAGAAGAGACACTAGAGGTAAAATTTTTAATTTAAATCACTATCCATTTTGAGTAGAGACTTCACAAATATATTCATTCCATTGTGATGTAAAATTGTCTTCTGAAACCTAAAAATACAAGCAAATACAGTCCCTAGCCAAGCTGAGTCTATATAGACTGTAAGATGTTTGTATGCATCTCAAAATGTTAGCTAAACACATAGTAATTGAGATGCTCCCTCCCTCCAGGGTGTATTGGGGTTATACAAGAGAATAGAATTACACAGGTAATCGAAATGGAGTTGATTACACTGATCAAAATTTTTGTGGTTATCTTTCATGTATCACAGTGTGACTTAGGGCTTAGTGCAATGCTCTATTTAGCTGATATTTTTGATGCTGATAAGAGATTGTCATGTTCCTGTTTTATCCCAACAAAGACATGTTCAGGAGCAAACTGGAAGTTATGCAAGTTAAAATGTAGTATTGTTTTACCCAAAGCAATGACTGGGTTTCTTTGTCTTGATTGTATTTTGAATTCTCCTTGTCTACTGAAGGTGTTGCTGGGAGTGATGGAGTACTGTTACTGTAGGTGTTTTCCAACTAATTCTGAACCTCTGAAATGCTGTATTTCAGGCCTTAATCCTTAAAGAGCTGTCTGTTATCAGAGATCACGCTGGTAGTGCCTGTCTCAGAGAACTGGACAAAAGCAACAGCCCCCTGATCATGGCTCTCTGTGGTTCTAAAGGTAAGGATAGCTGAACTTTTCATGTAGGTTGCTCACGCCACTTTTGTGAAAATTACTTGTTCCATCTTTATAGCTTGTTTTATACCATCAGTTGTGCAAGTTCATGTCATAGCTAAAAAATCAAGCTGGTGTTCTGATACTTTTGTGTCTTAATTTTTAGTACAAATTGAAAAACATCTTATTGGAACTTTAGATGTTCTTAGGACTTGAACTAATTAATCAGTAAAAAGTTTTCAGTTGTGTTTCTACTTCAAGTATTTATATCACATGGAAAAATCAACTGCAAATGATACATTTGGAATTGGAAGAGACCTTAAAGATCATCTAGTTCCTACCCCACTGCCATGGGTTGGGACACCTTCCAGCAGACTGGGATGGGGCATCCACAATTTCTCTGAACAACCTGTTCCAGTGCCTCACCACTGTCATAATAAAGAGTTTCTTCCTGATGTTTAATCTATACCTGCCCTGTGACAGTTTAAAATCATTCCACCCTCTTCTATCACTACATGCCTGTATGTCAAGTCCCTCTCTGTCTTTCTTGTAGCCCCTCTTTAAGTACTAGAAGGTGCTATAAGGTTTGTCAGATTCTTGTCTGAGCTTTCCTTTTTTCATATGAGAATTTGAAGAAATCACTTAACCTTTTGCCTTTTTTAGCTGTCTAATAAATTGCTGTCTAAATAAATTCCTGTGTGGAAAGCCTCATAGTGACATGTTGTGTTCTAAAGAAATACTGAAATCTAAGAAGACTGTATTAATTGTATAATTTTTGTGGGGCTGATGGGGAGGCATTGTTTGCAAATATATTCAGCAAATAAAACTTCTCAGTTAGTGACACAATTCTCTGGGATTTAATGTGTTCAAGGAGTCCTGGTGGATACTGTACCCTTTATGAAAAATATTGTTAAAATATGTTTATTGAAGAAATTGTGAAGCAAAATATGTAGGTTAGGATCATGGGCTATGTAAAACACAATCCATAATACAAACCAGGATAGTATAAGGACTGGAGTCGAATAATGGTGGCATGAATGTCTATGACCCAAAGGGGAAAAAAAAGTGAAAAGTTGTTGTCTGTATCATAGACTTGTCAGCCTTTGCATAAATGCTGAAATTAAGAGGAAGAGTAACAGAAAAGCTTCTCTAATTCTTGCAGTTCTGTTTTATTGACCAGTTATGAGGCTGAATAATAGATCTTCATGGAAGTAAAGATGGCTCATCAGGGAAGCAGCATATTCCTCATTTGTGAGTGAGGGGTTTTCTTTCCTTTGTCTTTGCAGGCTCCTTCATTAACATATCCCAGATGATTGCTTGTGTAGGTCAGCAGGCTATCAGTGGGTCCCGCGTTCCTGATGGATTTGAGAACAGGTCATTGCCTCACTTTGAGAAGCATTCTAAGGTAATTCTTAATGTTTACAATAGACTGTGAAGGAAAGTGAAACAAGTTTCCTTAAGCCATTTTTAGAAGGATGCATAATAAAATGGGTTGTCATGATATGGTGAAGGAAAAGGTTCATACATGGTCAATGTGAAATGTGTTGTGTCATTTGGCAGTTAACAAGTGTTCTGATTGCCGTAGGATGTCTAGTTAGCTTGACTTTTTACAGCTAAGCCTTGCTTTGATGTTTCTATTTTAGTAAAATTCAAGTGAGGTGATGATACACTTTAAGTTCTCTTGAGAGTCCTAAAAATAATTTGTTAAAGTTTCTCGCTGGTGTTATGTTTGACTGCACTAATACTTGTCGGGAAAACTGCTGAGTGTGTTTTAGTGTCTTTAAACAGGTGAGACATGCCAGATAAACCATTCTGGAGTCTGGTTTTTCTTTTTTCTACCAGGATAGGTATCATGGGTTACTCTCAGTGTTTCATGTTCAAGTTTGGTCCTACATGAAGCAATAATGAATCTCATGCAGTTGTTAATGTAATTCAATGAGAATAATTTTTTTTAAGTGCTATTTGAATTCTAGTGAACGGTTAAGAAGGTTCTAGGTATAAACCAATAGTTTAGTTTGTGTGTTAGCTGAGTGTCAGATGGTAGCTATGACACTTAAATTTGTAACTAAATGTCTAAATTTCAACTTCTGAGTTCTGTAACATGCTGAACAAATAGAAAAAGAAACAGTATTACATGGTTTAGATGAGAAGATAAAATTCAGCTCTAGCTTTTTTTCTGATTCAAAAAGCGTTACCTGTTAAATAACAACAAAAGTGATTTTTGACTTGAAGAAATGCCTCTGTCAAGTTTATTGGCGAGAACTTTCCTTAGGGGTGAGGGCAAACCATTCAAAATAATTAATTATATACATATCTCCAGTCATATTATTTCTGGAGTCCTTAATCTTCAGCACTATAAACACCTTTGCACTACTACAGCAAAATGAGCATTCCTAATTGCCTTTTCAATTTTTGCAAGTATAAGGGAGTCTGAAGTATTGGTGTGGTATTGGGAAGGAATAGCTGGAAGTGTGACAAGGCTTGTAGGAGAAAGGAGAATGTCTGTTAAATTAGTTTGGAAGAAATAGGCAAGGGTTTCTGAAACCTTTATTCAGCTCTAACATACAAACATGGAACTTGAGAGCTAAGCAGAGCTGAGATCATTGCCCTGTGTTGGTGGAGGTATTGGCTGACTTTCAGAAGGAGTTTAGATGACATGCACCATGTTTTCCTGTAACATACAGAACATACATTGCATTTTAACTATGTTTTTCCCACTCTTCTTTGCAGCTCCCTGCAGCAAAAGGCTTTGTTGCTAACAGCTTCTATTCTGGGTTAACTCCCACTGAGTTTTTTTTCCACACAATGGCTGGTCGAGAAGGTCTGGTTGACACAGCTGTAAAAACAGCAGAAACTGGATATATGCAGGTAACTGTCAGCAGAAGGAGCGTTTTATCAATCTTGCAAAACGTGTATGTTTCTCATGTGCATGCTGGGGTGGCAGATCAGGGAGATGGGCAGCCATTGTGTGTGTGTGTGTGTGTTTTCAATGTACCAGAGTAATTTATACTGTGAAGTACATGATTTGGTCTGTTCTCCAGTAGGTGTTGTGGAGTTTGTAAATGAGATCGCAGGCAGTGGTACAGTAACATGCTTTAAGTATTAAGGTGTTTCCTCTCGAATATGGGTAGATCTGTGCAGTTGTTGAGGACTACTTTCTCTGTTGTGTGTTCCTAAAACTGGTGTGAGTGATGACAGAAATGCAGCTAAAGCTCTCTTTCAATGTCTGCTCTCTCTAGGTATGAGGCACCTTGGCCATACAGACTTACACTAGTTCTGTAAGATTTTAGTGTCTCTGGCTGTACCTCCTGTGCAAATAAACGTCCCTCCAACAAAACTTCTTGCTCTTATGTGCAGTCTTAAGACTTCTGTGCAAATATTTAAGTAGTGCTTGAATTATAGCCCTTTTGCCAGTGTAACAGGCAGTAGCAAAGCCAAGACAATTTGGGGCTGGGAACACATTCCAAGATACACAAGCAACTGTACAAAGACAGAAAAAACCCACCTTTTGGGGTGGATAACTAATTAGACCATTTGTCTCCAAAAGTAATGGAATAATCTTGGCATGTGTGCAAGTGTTTGCAAAAAAGTAAATACAGTAAGCAACCTGCAAAATATTTTTCCTCTTCAACTTTCTTCCTATGTGAGTGAATTCTAGTACTTGGACTTAGGAATTTTAAAAAAAAACTTAACATTTATTTTATATTACCTTTGTTCTTGTGAAAAAAAAATACCAATTTATAGTCTAGTTTAGGTGATCTAATTTGCATTCATGGAAAAGTGAAGTCCATCTTTCAAGTAAAAATGTTTTTAACCTAAAATGCTTTGTAGCATGCTTTCTTTTTGGAATAGAAATGAAGATGGTAGTGAAAAGATTTCCCAGTGCAAGGAGTTAATGTAAGAGAAGCAGATAACCCACACATAAAAATGCCTTTGACCGATGACCTCTTTGTTTTTTGTCAGTGAAAACAGTTGTTGAGTGGTTTTGCTTGCATACACAAAAATATTCTATCCCTTGAGAAATGAACCTGCTTGGAAGAATATGAGTATTATGTTTAAAAAAAACCCAAATAAATCCCTCAAACTACAATAGGTTCTTGCAGCTTAGCATTAGGTTTCTTATGCAATGGAATTCTAAATGTGGAGTATTGTCTTGTTGTTTGAAATTTTGTGGACTTTTTATGTTCTGTGAAATGTGCAATAAAGCCTCAGGGGTAATGTATAATTTTAAATAGGTTTTCACGCCTGCTCATCTCTGTGTCAGATTCATTTCCTGAGTCCAGTTTCTGTACTTCTTGTAATGCAAATCAATAGCTATTTTTAAAAGATCCATTTTACTTTCCTTGTACTTTTTTTTTTTCTTTCAGAGACGTCTGGTAAAATCCCTTGAAGATCTTTGCTCACAATACGATTTAACAGTCAGAAGTTCTACTGGTGACATTATACAGTTTATTTATGGAGGAGATGGCTTGGATCCTGCAGCTATGGAAGGGAAGGACGAACCACTGGAATTCAAGCGAGTTCTTGACAACATCAGGGTAAGAATTGCTGAAATCCTTGTTGGAAGTGTGCTAATGCTATTAAGCATGGAGAAAGTAGTAAATTAGGGGGAATTGTTTCACTCGAAGTATTTCTTTTCAAATTACCTATTTTGAAAGGTCCTGGTCAGTCTTTCAGCATGTGTATTCTAAGAGTAGTAGATAGTTTTTACAGTGGAACAGAGCAATTTGTATACAGAGACCAAACTGTATATAAGCTGTGAAAAGTAACATTTCTTTCTGTGCTTAAACATAGTTTTAGGGCATAATATCCCACTCACTAGATAAATTGGCACATTGCACAAAATAATTCTTTATTAAATCAAGCCATGCACGTTCTTTGAGTTGAACTGGCTGGTGGTTGTTCAATGACATTGTGATGTTTGAAGACCTGTATTGTTTAGTTTTGGTTTTGTGTGGTTGGAGTATCACGGCACACTCTCCCCAGAGAAAAGCCTTTGCTGAAATAACTGTTCAGATTTCTCTAATATGAGTGTAATAAATAGATAGAACTAGAAATGTCTGGGTGTATACCTTCAGATTTGCAGAAATAAGTAGAAGTGGATGTGGCCCTTCTTTTCACAGTAGTCTGGTATGGTATAGTAAACTAAAACCAACCAACCAAAAAAACCCCATTAAATAAACTGCAAAAAGAGACAACCAAAACTAACGGATGCTGTTAATCAGTTCTACATCTGTGTATTCTGTGTCTTTGCAATGGAGCTTTTGTGCATGTTTCCTGTGAAGAAGTCGTGTTTTTTCCTGTTAAGGCTGTCTATCCATGCCGAAGTGAACCAGCCCTTAGCAAAAATGAGTTGGTGTTAACATCTGAGTCCATCATGAAGAAGAATGAATTTCTTTGCTGCCAAGACAGTTTTCTGCAGGTAATTATGTCACTTCCTTATCACACTGTGATGAAATTTTCCTTATAAATTAAGGACAGGACTTTAGCCTGTCTGGAGACTACTTGCATGGCTTTTAAGGGTGAGTGAAGGTTCACATGATTGCTTGCACTTGGAATTGTAAAATTCAATTTGTTTGGAAGAGCATTGCGGAATTTTAGTATTTATGAGAGCAGGCACTCTCAAGACTTCCATGAGAATCACTGGTGAAAACTGTAGAATTAACCTTATCTCCGTGTAGAGCTGTTACCTTGATGAACCTTCTGATTACTGGCAGTGATGAGAACAAGATTCATTTAATGACCTGTATTTTAAGGGTTTCTCTTTAATAGATCTGAGTGTTTCAGAGCAGAAGGTAAACCTGATTTGCACTTCCACTGATAGAATGGAATTCAAAAAATAGTCATCTCCATATTTGAAATATGCTGTAAATCTTAACTGCACCATTGAAGGAAAATAAATCCAGTATTTTAATATCAGAGTTTGGGGATAAAGCTATTATTTGAAGTACAGATCTTTTAATCGTATCTTGAAAATGCAAATAATTGTTACTGATTTCAGAAGATCAGATATAGCTATATCACCTTAGTAATAATTAGCTTGACTTAAGTTACATTTTCTTCTTTCCTTTTTTTTTCTATTCATCCTTGAAGACATTAACTGAGACAGGTTATGAAAAATATAATGAGGTAATCGTAGCATGTGTGTGCACTGTGTGAGCATTAATGTTAGTGCTTTTTAGCTAAAGATGTGTGTATAGTGCTAAAGTAATTGATTAGCATATATATACATTACTGCTTGTTAAATTATGACATAGGTGTTCATCACAATTATTTAACTTTTTTAATGTGAATACTGTGACACATTAATTAATACTCGTTGCTGAATTCAAGGATTTTAAGGAAGCTTTCTTTCGGTACTTGTCTCTTCTTTCTAAAACCCATTCTTTCAGTCTTTAGGGATATTAGCATGCTTTTCTGCTGTTTTCCTATCCCTTCCTCCACTTTTCCATTCCAGAGCAGAGATGCTTCTTAGTGCTGTTATTTTAGCAGGAGGTTCCCATGATGGGCTTTTCCAGTCTAGTCCAGAGCACAGTATGTCTGAGTAGCCTCTTCCAAACAGATGGCATTCATTCTATTGCACTCTGCCCTTGCTGGAGGGAATTCAGCTGATGAAAAAGCAGATTGTTGGCTGGCACAGTTTCAATTGTGTTAATGTTTTAACATATTTGAGTATATTAAAGTACAGGTGAAGGGAATTTTTTTTTCTTCTGGTTGGAATTGGGGATATCATTAAAAACCCTCACAATTAAAAAAAATCTTTCTGTGTTTTTTTTTTCGAGATGGTAGAATAGGAGTGCTGGGAGTGTGGTGCAAACACAGAAAAAGCTCTGCACACAGCCATATGCAGAACTGGCCTACTGGCAGAACTGGAGTAGATTTTGGCTGAATCTTGTGGCATTTTCCGTGCCACTGTGCATTTCAGTGGGCTTCTTCACAGCCAGGATTGCAATATGAGCAGTGCTTCAGGTACAGAACTGATTGCACTGACTCAGGTGCTGGGACACCTCTGCAAACCCTGGGTGAGCGCGGTTTATACCCTGAACTGCCCTTCTGGCTAAACATGGCCTCTGTAGGAGCTGACAGGGCCTCTGTTGAACCAGATCTTACTGAGCCCATTTAGTGCCTTTTTGTTAATCTGGTCCAGACTAAGACTTCATGCATTTAGAATATGTGAAAAAAATCAATGTTTTTTTGAGTTCGTTCTGGAAATTCCATAGCTGTGCTCATACAGTACGGTGCTGCATTAAAGATGATAAGTCCATAGAGATACATAGGTTCAGGAAAGAATGAGCTACATTTTCATTCCATTTGTAGCATAAATTGATCCACAGTTTCGATAAACTGCCAACAGGTACTTGAAAGTTGTGAAGAAAAAGTAATTTCCTCTTTTAGGTCTTCTTCATGAATAAAAATTTGACCATGAAAAGTAAGTCTTAAGAGATTTATCTTTTATCTTTCACCTTTTCTGACTCTGGTGTATGGAAATAACATACAATTTGAGTGCCTTATTCAGGATTATATATAATAATTGATTTACTGTGTTGGAGTTGTTTGGATTTTTTTTTTAAGTACTTTGAAACTCTGTCACTGTCAAAGAGGAAAAGTCTTCTGCAAGTCCTGCAACCTCCCTTTTTTTATGTACCTGTAGTAAAAAGATTAACTTCTCTAATACCATATTATTGCTTTAATGCTTATTTTAGGAAATAAATCACATTATGAATTTTATGCAAATATTTCAGGGTCAGAAGCCTTTTAAATGGCCAAATATATTATTTGTGAATAACGCTACTTACTGCAGGGCAAAAGGGGCAAAATTGTAAGAGTGCATCCTGTCGTCCAAGTGGGGAAGCAACTTTGAAGCATCCATTGCAGCAGCGCTTCTGTTGTCTGTTCTTCTATTTGAACTTGGTTCTGGTATTCACAAAAAACAATGAAATACCTTGAATGCCAGTAAGAATGCTGTTACTTTGAGAATCTGAGAATTCTGTTCGACTGTAATAAAAGTGTTTTCATAATGATTCTATGAACTCAGTTGTTTGAAAAAAAAAAAGGCAGTCCCTCAAATACTCAATTTTGCAAGTAATTGTTAGTGCTCAACTGCTGTGGTGGTTGCAGGGAGTTCCAGTGCCTTGTGCAGAAGAGGTGATGTTGTGTAACCATCACTCTTCTGTCAGGTAGGACTAATGGGTTAGAAAGGGTTTAGAAGGACTCTGAAAAATCAGACTATTTGTTTCTCTATGAGGGCTTTCCTAAATCGTTGTTGAAATAGATATGAAGGATTTCCTCTTGCTTTTTGTTTATGTTTTGGTTTTGATAACCCTGTCTTATGGCAATGACTTACACTGAGTCCACTTTTCTGGAAGAGTTTAATCATGGACCACATATTTCTTCACTTCTAGTGTACATGTCTATATCCAAAGTGTAATGACCAAATGATCTTTTATAGAATAAATGTTGGATATTTTGCTAACAGTATTGTTTCAGTTTATGTTCCCATAAAGACTATTAGAACTTCTTTTGGGTAAGCCTGGTAAGAGAGTGAAATGTTTATGTACTATGACATGTTAACTGCAATTGTCTGCAAGATCCCTCCACAGTATAGAGAAGTTATTGGAATTCTATTAGGAGAAACTGACATTTATATAATAGTTTTGAGGTTTTTTCTTACAGATCAAGTGTATCTCAAATCTCTGAAATTTGTCCAACAGAGATACTTTATATACTTGCTCTCTTGCCACAGTGTTTCCATTTTGACTATTTTGAATACTGAGAAATGAGTGAGAATGTATTTGTGTCAGTATCATCAAAAATAAGAGTTTTGAGTTGGGTTTTTTCTTTTTTAAATCAGTTTCAGTAGTTGGTGGGTAGGAAGGTAGGATCAACCCAAGTCAGGTATCTTCACCAGTCAGTGTGTGCTCAGGAAGGATGCTTTTATTCAGCATGGAACATATTCCTCATGTACTGCTGCTGATTTTTGGCTACACAAGAGTGGATCTGGTTTGCTAAACTCCTAGTGTATGTGTCTGTCGAAATTTTGATGTTCCTCTCTTCATATTGTGCATTATAAATTTATTGTAAATATTTGGAGCATTAAGCAAATAACTTACTGTTGAAGACTTCAATATGGAGGCCATGTCTGCTTACTGTGGTTCTAATCTGATTTCAGGAAATTAAAAAATTCATCAAAGGTGTTTCTGAGAAGATTAAAAAAACTAGGGACAAGTATGGAATTAATGACAATGGCACAACAGAGGTAAATAGTTTCAATGGGGTAATGATGTAATTCTTTTCAATCTTCATATGTTGTTGCTTTTCCAACTATTCCATTCTTTTTTCAGCCAAGAGTTTTATATCAGTTGGATAGGATAACTCCAACACAACTAGAGAAGTTTCTAGAGACTTGTAGAGACAAATACATGAGGTGAGTGTTTACCCTGCTGTGTTCTCAGTGCTGCTGCCTTGTTGGTAACACAGGGATGTATTTTTCTGTTTTTACTGTATGAATGTTGGTTCTGTTGTAAATGCAGTACAAAGAATAGAAACAATTGGCTCCAATAATATAAACATTGTAAGACAAAGGTAGGATGCAAAAAAAAGAAAAAAAGGCATCACTGTCTACAGGTGAGCTTGTTAAGGCAGAGTTGAGTCTTGTACAACAGTTCTAGAGGTCTGACAGGTGGGGTTTTTACATTTGTCTTGAGTCAAAGTCAGATTCTTTCATTAACAGACTTTGGTATCCTTTTACATAGAAGGAAAAATGCTTTATGTTTCATTTTCTATTTTTTGAGTATGCTAAACTCTCTGCTTGTGTTTAAGCACCTTCCTTCTGAAATAGTATTAATCATACCAACAAGCACAGTTTTATCCTTTAGCTACTCACTGCTTACATCCACAGATTGTGCTTTGACAGCAGATTCTGCTAAAAGCCAAAAGTGATAGGATTCAGAGTAAGGGAGGATATTGTTTAAACACTTAACATTTTTACACCCACTGGCAGACATGTTTCCTTCCTCCCCCTCTTGCAGGAGGTTGTTTAAAACCCCAGTAAGTCCAGGCAGAACAAAGTCTGAATAGATAAGTTTCAAATTCATATGAATCTTGATAGTTATTCTTGATCTACACAGTCTGTGAGGACTTATATCACACTTTGTTCTAAGATCTTCTTTGATCGGTTGTAGACTTATAGGATCCTTTTGTTTGTTATTCTTGGTTTCTGCCAAGATAATGCTAGTGTGGATGTTTTAATCTCTTGATCCATTGAGATTTATTTCATTTACCTAAATTCCTCAGATTTGCACATTCACATGCAGCCATGGGTGATCTCTGCTTTGTGACCTACCTGCATCAGTTGTTTTCTAATGTTTTATTCTTCTAGAAAATTCACATATATGTTAAGTTCTTAACTATTTCAAAGCAGTTACCAGTATTTTGCTTTCACTTATTAGGAATACTTGCTTACATTTGTCTTAAGTGTTTTTAAACATGAATTATTGTTTTTACTGTAATTAGTAAATGTTAGCATAGCGGATTTCCCTGAAAGAATCTTGGATCTAGTGGTTGATGCTTAGGTTGAAGAGGACAAGCATTTTGTTATCTGTTAAGTAAGTTGTACTGCATCTGGGGGATGCTTATACAACAGGGCATCTTCTTGCTTTGCATGAGATCAGTCTTAAAATATTGGTGACCTTTCAACCTCTCTCCTGTTTGTTTACTAAATAGTATATTAACAAACTTCCTGTGTATCTGCCAGAATAGTTTCTGTTATTGTTTGCTCAGGATCTTACAGCTTCTTCAGCTCCACATCTCTTTCTTTATTTTTTATCAGGGCACAGATGGAGCCTGGTTCTGCAGTTGGAGCTCTTTGTGCTCAGAGTATTGGTGAGCCTGGCACACAGATGACTCTGAAGACTTTCCATTTTGCTGGTGTTGCTTCAATGAACATTACTTTGGGTGTGCCAAGAATCAAAGAAATCATTAATGCTTCAAAGGCTATTAGGTACTAGCATTGTTTTGATTTATTTGGGGTTTTTTTAGCTTTGCCCAAGTGAAACCTGATGGATAAATTTGCAATGCACGATAGCATTTCCCTGTCCTCAGCAATATACCAGACATCATTCAATGCAAATACCCAAACAAGAAAAATCTAATGTCTGCCCAACTCTAAGTGATACTTAAGCCCAGAGAGAAAATCAAATGAAGGAAAATGGTTATTTGCTAAGTTTAATATTTTGTTAGATGTCTCCTATATTGTGAAATACTCTGATGTGTAGCAGTAGTTGAAGCAGACCTATTCGTAGGTATGATTGAAACCATGCTTACATAATACTAGAGTAACATATGCCCTGAAAACAGTCACTAGTACTTGTGTGTTTGCTTGGTTTTACCAGCCTGAAGTGCAGGAACAGCAATTTTTCTTAAATACACCTGAGGAACCTGAAGAGCTCTTTATCTTACTCAATACTGCTCTAGATAAGAGAGAAATTGTGTAAGGAAAGGTGTAATTCAAGTTGCCATCTGTACTCTGAATAATTTTCTGACTGGTTTTTTTTGTGTGTATGTTTGTTTTTGTAGCACCCCTATTATAACTGCACAGTTGGACAAAGATGATGATCCTGATTTTGCCCGTCTGGTTAAAGGCAGGATTGAGAAAACTTTGTTAGGAGAGGTAAGAAAAATTGTATTATTGCTAATACTTTAAATGTAAGCATTAGCCAATTGCCATGGGGCATTCTATCTATTTTTGCATGCTCACTGTTTTGTCCTTGTCTCTTAAAGATTTCTGAATATATAGAGGAAGTGTTTCTTCCAGATGATTGTTTCATCCTAGTGAAGCTGTCTTTAGAGCGCATTAGACTACTGAGATTAGAGGTGAGTTTTTCAGTTCTTGTGCAGAATATACCTTAGATACATTCCAAAGGGTCTCTTAATCCTGTGTCAGAAATCACACCAGTGGAAGTTAAAAAAAGGGAGTGAATGATGAATGTTGTGTGGCTACATTACATCTGGAGGGGTCTCTTTTTTTTCCCCCTTGCAAAGTGGGTAATTTCCCATTTATTTGGAAATGAGAGAACATACATTTGTGTCTTGCTAAACACAGGGATGCCATTTCTGTCCATTGGTCCCTCAGCATAGGATAGTATTTTGTGCAATTAATGTGAGTAATTTATACGAGTGTATTTGGGGACTTCTTTCCTACATTCTTCTGTTTTCTAATCTGTTGAAAGACTGTTCCATTCATTTGAGCACATTGATGTATGCTGAAATAACCCTAGTGTTTGCTGGCTGACTTCTGCCACAGGTGAATGCAGAGACTGTGCGCTACTCGATTTGCATCTCTAAACTCAGAGTGAAGCCTGGGGATGTTGCTGTCCATGGAGAAGCAGTTGTTTGTGTGACCCCTCGTGAAAATAGCAAGAGTTCAATGTATTACGTATTGCAGTCCCTCAAGGAAGAACTACCAAAGGTAAAAACCAAGACTGTCTCATGCCTTTGTGAGAGGTAATCAGTAGTAATAATTTGGGGTTCCATGGTGAGAAGACAAATATAATTCTTGTCAGGATTGACAGTGAAGATAGGCTGGGTCAGTAAGTGTTAGATTGTGGTGGTACTACCTTGCTGTTGAAACTAAGCCATCCTTTACTAATATTTGTAAATAAAATGGAAGCTTTGATATTTCCCTTACAATTTACTGAAGCATTCCAAGTGCAGCACTTGTATGAAATAGTTATGTCTGCTTCCAGCTGCATCTAGAATTAAACCACATGACAGTATCTGGCATTTTTTCAGCTTTCTGTGAGGAGACTCTCTACTCTGGATTTTAAAAATAGACATAAGTGAACCTATATTGTTACCAGCTTGCCTTTTTGTTTGTATGTGTCTGGTACCATTCAGACACCCAAACTTGAGTGTGAGAATATCTGACATAAAATATACACTGTAGATAGTGAATAGGGCTTATAATACAGTGTCGCTTTTGCGCATGTGTATTTAAGAGCCAGAAATCTTACTTTGTATGTGTTTTAAGTGAGCCTTACTCCACAAACTAGACCTTCTCAGTAGGTTTGAATGCTGGTAAGTGTTGCCCTTTTATGCTGTATTACTGTGTACATCAAAGTTACTAGGGTTCTTTTGTTTCATGAAGGTGGTAGTGCAAGGCATACCAGAGGTTTCCCGAGCTGTAATTCATGTTGATGAACAAAGTGGAAAGGAAAAATACAAACTTCTGGTTGAAGGTGATAATCTGCGAGCTGTTATGGCTACTCATGGAGTGAAAGGAACAAAAACATCCTCTAACAACACTTATGAGGTAATGTCTAAATGCGTGTCATGGGGTTTTCCCCATAGCATCTTTATTACAAATGCTTGTTTGTGCTCAGATGCAGCAGTTGATACTGAATCAAGCCTGATTTCACTAATAGATGTCAGAATGCATTAACACAAGGGAACAATTCCACTGGCAGCGCTGTTCACTTCAAAGAAGCTGTTTCTATAAATATTTTTCAGATGGAGAGGTTTAAAAGGGTAGTCACAGAAATGGAATATGAATATGTTATCAGATGGTATTTATTCCAGCAATAGACTTGCTCCAAGCATTTGGTTCTTCATTCGTGTAGTGTGTAATAATCATGTAACAATGTTGTGTAGGTAGAGAAAACTCTGGGAATTGAAGCTGCTCGAACAACCATTATCAATGAGATTCAGTATACGATGGTGAACCATGGCATGAGCATTGACAGGAGACATGTTATGTTACTGTCTGATCTAATGACTTACAAGGTTAGTACTATGTCTTTTCCAAATGTAACATTGGCCTGTTTATACAAACTAATTTTACCACGTTTGAGAAAGATGGGTGAGCTAGGGAGATGGAAATTCATTCTAGGCTTAAAGAATTCAAAGTTGTACTGACCAAATACTGGTATTTGTATTTTACAGAAAATGCTTAAATACTCTAGTTCTTGAGGGAGGGTGGATCTATTTTGACTGAAAACAAATTGATATAATGAGTAGGGAACAATAATTTCATGTTGAAAATAGGAATCCTGAAAATGGTGGTGTGAAAATCAACTGTCTGGGAAGCCATGCATGCAATTTAAGGCTTGCTGTGCAGAAAACCCCACGGGGTGTGGTTTGTAACAGCTGCACTGTATGTGAGAGTCAAAGGATACAGACATTACAAATAGAATCGGATTACATGAACAGTCTTACAGAACATGCTAGTACAGAATCGTATCTGCTCTTTATTGATCTTCACATCCAATATGGTTTTCAGATTTGAGTACACTTAGTGAAGTAAGATTTTCCAATTTGCCTGCCAGAGCGCAAGGATTTAATTTGGATGAAATGGAGGGAGTTGTGACTTGTTCCAAAGCTGCAGAGCATTGTTGTACTGAGCTGCAGCAGTCCCCAGGGCTGACCCCGTGGAGCTGCAGCACAGCAGTAGAAAAGGGCATCAGAGTGCCATGTTTTAAACCTGTTGAGCTCCTACCGTGCATTCTTTTGGCTGTACTTCTGACTTAGGCTTCAATGTGCAACCTGATATAATCAGGGTGTTTCTAACAAACAGGCAAAAATAATTTATTTTTAAAAGCTCATTACCTTTTTTTCTGGAGAGTGAAAAAATGAAGATTTAGCATCTTCTGTAATCTCCTGGCTGCTGAGGTCAGATTTATCTGTAGACAAGAGGCAATAGATTCAGCATAGTGCTCTCACACCCCACTGAAGTTTGTAGCTCAGCAGGCAGTATAAAGTTGTGGGGTTGTTTCTCATGGCCATGTTTCTTTCAATCTTTGCAATACTCTTGCTTTAAAAAATGATCTATTAACCATTTATAGCAGCTTATGTTGTATATGAAGAACTACTTTTGTTTTATGTAAATATTGATTACTACCAAACCATTAATCTTCAGGATGTTCAACTATGAAGTAACATATTATGGCAGTACTGTATTGATGATAGCATACTTATTTACTCAGGCTTACTCTTGGGGTTTTTCCATCAATCAAGGGTGAAGTGTTGGGCATTACCAGGTTTGGACTGGCAAAAATGAAAGAAAGTGTGTTGATGCTGGCATCTTTTGAAAAGACTGCAGACCATCTCTTTGATGCTGCCTACTTTGGACAGAAGGATTCTGTTTGTGGTAGGTATTCAAAGTCTGTTGCAGTTTGTGGTCCTTCCCCAGCATCTGTAAAACCTCTTCAAAACATTGGATTTTTGGCCTTGTTAAGCTTCCTGTTCAGCTGGTATGTGAAAAACTTCAGGTCTAAGGCTAATCCATCTTCTAGGACCCTTTTTGTCCTAGAAGTTCGGTATATGTTTCTCTGCTTCTAATCTCTGACTGAGATCTTGAAGTCAGTTGGACATTGGTTGGATGTTTCTCAAAGCAGATTTTGAATAATTTAGTTTTACATCTCACCCTAGATCTCAGTGAAATACTAGGAAATTGGTCCTACTATCACTAGTTCTGTTTTTTCAATTGTGAAAGTTTGTGTATCTTCAACACCTAGAGCTGGTGAATAAATCTAGTACCTCACTCAGTATTTAGGTTTCACTTTCCTTCCTGCTAAGAAGTAGGAAGGCAGGTACATCTCAGCCTAGCTGAAGATTACACTGTTACCTGATTGCTTAGGTCATTTGGCAGTTTGTACCTAGAAATAAACTGAAAGGCCAAGTTCTTGACTTCATTTAGTTCTAATCTAAATAGATGAAAATTTTGGGGCTATTTTTTTTTTCTTTTTAATTAGAAGTCATGTTTATCAGTATTCAGTTCATTAACAGAACAGACAAAATACCTGTTGTCAGAAACTTCTTTTTAAATGTATCTTCTCTTCAGTTTTAAATTTAAGTTCATTAGCATCCACTGAATCGTCTTACTGAATTCGTTAAAGAATCTGGTAAATTTTGAACACACATAGCTACATATGCAGAAATGTATGCAGGACCACATCCATACAGCAAACAGAAAATTGAGTAAATGAGTTCTGGCATTCTGTTTGTCTATTTTCTATTTTTGCCACAAGCTCTAATGTTTGGAATTTAAATTATTAGTTTTTTTTTTTTTTTTTTTTTTTTTTAATGCCTTTGCCCCCATTCCTTTCAGGTTTTTTTCTCATTTAAGCTACATGCATTTTGGGACTGAATTGTTAAAAAGCCTGTCTTATAGATAAAACAGAGAAACGAAGTCAAGCAGGTTTCACCCTTTTCAAGATGTGTTTGTGCAGTGCCTACCTCCTGGAGCTGGAATTGCTCATTGGGAGTTTCTGGGTGCTAATGAAATAGAAAATATGCATGTGTTATGTTCAAGTTGACTGGTTGGTGTGTATATCTAGGTAGTCTTAGTGTAGCCAGTTTCTAACAGCGCTTTGTGCCCAGTATTTTCTGAATCGCTGGAATCTGTATATTACTAGCTTGTATTTTGAGAGCTCTGCCACTTCCTGCTTCTCCAGCATTCCACATAAGTGGGATTTTTTTTTCTTTTCTTTTCTTTTTTTTTTGAAAATTATTATTTGCCCTGATTAAAGCACAGATCCTTTTGGAGAATGATTGAGTCCTAGACAGTAAGGAAAAGAAAATATTTTCTAAGTCCCCTCTGAGCTGGTAAAATCTTGTTTTGAATAATGTGAAAACCAAAGGTCTTTTGATGTTGCCTTCTCTATAAATGTTTGAGTTCAAATAAGGAAATGCACTGGAGAAAACAGCAATTGTTGTTTGCTTACCAAAACGGAAGAAATGATACTGGCCTGCTGGGTGAAAAATTGCTGTGCAGCTGCCTGACTTATTATTTGGTCAGCAAGGCAAAAAGGAGATGGGGAGGAAGGCTTCTTGTTACACATGTGGAAGTATTGCAGGTGAAGAGGGATGTATGAAATCTAAATTCAGTTTTCATGGTTCAGTGGTTGGCTCAGGTTGAAAGATTATTGTGCAAAAGCAGGGAAATTTATTTTGCTAGATGTAAGAAATGTATTTCCTTTATCCATTGCAACCTGCATGCTATAGGGCCCTAAATCTACAGTACCTGTTGAAAGTTCTATTTTGCACATGATTTTTAAGAGTATATTATTGGCAAATAATGTAGTAGAAATGCAACAACGGTGTAAGAGCAAAATTACAGACTCTTCATTCAAATACATTCAAATTGTGAATCAAGCCTTGCCCGAATTTTAAGCTAATTTATTTCATCCTTTGAGCATTCAAAGGTACAGCTATTTATTATTACCTTCTTAAATATTGATGTGAAGGACAATCTAGTTACATTCCTGAGTACGTGCAGAAATGTCATTTGGATCTTAACAGTATGTTGAGAGAGGAGCTGGTAACTGAGAACTTGCTTTGATTGCGGAACGTTCTTTGGAAAAGTTGTGCACATTGGTAGATCTGAAATATAAATGTGTCAGCACATTGCAGTGAAAATGTTAAACCACCAGAAATCGTTGGGACTGACTCAATCTTTCACTTCAAAACGAATACTTTTTGAGTGATGAAAACGCCAAAAGTGTTATAGCTGAAGTAGTTTTGTACCTTTGTCACTGGGAACTTGGGGAGGTTTCAAGGGAACTCTGCCAGATTTGGCTGAAGCCTTAGCACTGAGTCAGAGAATGAACATCAAGTAAGTGCCTTGCATCTTCTGCTAAAGGCACTGTGTGGAATGTGTCTTCTCCCAAAACAAACTTTCTGAAGAGCTTTCATTACTGGAGACATGGTTAGGTCAGGCTGAGTTTTTCCTGTGGAATTTAATGCTGTTTAAGTTACGTACTGGTCTGATGACCATAACATTTAACTTTGTCTAGTCAAGAGACCTTGGTCCTTACATGTGAGGTTCAAGATTTCATAAGCAACACATAACAGAATGGACGAGTGAAAATAGTTTTGTAAATCCTTACTGTTCAAATATTCAATGTATTTGTTTTTTTCCTAGGTGTTTCTGAGTGCATCATCATGGGAATTCCAATGAATATTGGAACAGGACTCTTTAAACTGTTACACAAAGCAGACAAAGAATCAACCCCTCCCAGGCGACCTCTGATATTTGATCATAATGAATTTCATATTCCCATTGTTACGTAGCACTTGGACATAATACAATATAGCAAACCAAGAAGCAGTAAGCAAACATAATTTAAATTAAGAAATGTGTGTTATCACTTCTATGTGTCTCAATAGCAGTGAATTGGTAAGTGAAATACTATCAGAAAAACTACCCAATTGCTCACCCCTGTTCTTACTACAGACCCTGAGAGAGTGCACCAGACAGTGGAAACAAATTTAAAGTGGATTTCACCTTAACATTTTCCTTTTTGTGTGATAGAGTTAGCTTTTTCTGTTACTCTTAACAGGTAGAAGCTGTTATTAACTCAGTATTTATTCCCTGTGTATTCAGATTTTATTAAAAAACAAAAAGAAAATTGCAAGAGAGTTCTGTGAGCTTGCCCAGAGTGCTTTTGGAAATGTCGTTTCAACAGGAGCTGCAGAGGTCAGTCTACAGCTGCTAAGAACAGGAACTTCAGAAACCTGGAACTGAGTCTGTGATTAATTCATAGTGTGTTCAGGAGTGCTGTTCAAAGTGTTTGAAATGTTTACTCTTTGCTTTTGGTGGTTTTAATTGGTTTCCCCTGATCCTGAGTTATTATCCAGTAAATTATTTTCCTCCCCAGGATTGTGTTTTGGGACCATATGTACAAGAAGCTGCACATTGTGGATGCTAATAAGTTCTGAGAAGACTGTTGTAAGAAGGTTGCAAATTATAGATAGCTTATCATATGACTGTTGTCTAAGTGCTGGAATCAGTAACTTACAGCAGTCTTAGTTTTGGGAAAGTTTCATAATTGGGCAGTATCATCTGAACAACCTAGATTTATTTTATTATCTAAAAGTAGGAATTGAAGGGGATGCTGTTTTTATGCATTGCCATGAAATAATTTGGAAGTATTTTTAGCAGCACTCTACTAAAGCAGTTTTCAGAATGAATATAGATCTCAAATAATTTCAGTGTAGTATGTTTAACTACTGTGGTGCTATGGAGGGAAAGTACCTTAGTGTTTTGTCAGCAGTGTTTGGATACTCAGTGTGCTCATGACAGCGTCAATGTCGGAGAGAAATGAAGTCGAGAAAAAAGCTGAAGTTTTGCCCTCCTGAAGTGAAAGCAGGCTGCTGAGTGTTCTAGCATTTGAAAATTAGTAGGTTTGTGCTGCAGGTTGTCTTTATGTCCACTGAAAGAAACGTGTAAGGCTGCATTCAGAGACTGTCAATCTATTGGTTTAAGTCTTAAGGTGCCACTGTGACTGTTTTTTAATTAATCCTCCATGCAGACAAGATTTCATGTGAAATTCAACATAGCTGTTCTCAAACTATTTTGTATTTTCAGTGTGATGCTAAGACCTACATCTGCCTAGATTTTGGCAGGGTGAAGATGGAGAATGTAGTACGGAGATGTAGAATTTATTATCTGCTCTAAAAGCTACATACATTTTGCTATCTCTGTTTTAGCAATGGAAATTTCAGAATACATTAAAGTTTTCATTGTGATCTCAGTGAGATTGCCACTTCCTGATTTGACTATTTCTTTTTCAAGATGTAAACTTAACATGGGTAGGGGCTTCATGTAGAGGAAGCCCATAAACCTTTCCTGTGGTTAAATACTTTGTTTTATCATGGGAAATCCTACTGATAGTGCTTGGCATTTTTGTGAATAAAGATTCTTTTCAAAGTCTAAATGGGTGGAGTTTCTATTGGAACAAATAACCACATCTTTCTTTTTCCCTTTTTTATTGTTTGTTTGGGTTTTTTGTTTGTTTGGGGGGGTGGGTTTGGTTTTGGTTTTGGTTTTTTTGAATATAGTGAATTGAGCTATTTAAAAAATGGGTTCACTCTTGCATGTTTTAAAAATAAGAAATTACGTCTTTTGTCATTGTAAATATGACAATAAAAAGTGGCAGAGGTAAGGAAAATGTAAACCTTGTGTTTATTTATTGCTGTATTCTATTTCTGCATAATTAATTTATGGATGAACTAACCTCCATTTTCTTTATTTGTTTAGTTAGTAAGACAGTTGAAAATTATTGAGCTTAAATCTCAGGTATTTACAACCTAAATGAATAAGTAATATAAAACCTGTCTTGCTTAAAGTCACTATGTCTTGTCCTCGGAGCATACACTGAGCCTCATGAGTGTTTCAACCAAAAATAGATTGTTTACAAGAGCACTCTGAATTAGTAATTATTATTTGAGCTCTCTTTACAGTCAGTAAACAAATTAGCTGTTGGATTTCACTCATAAGCAGCTTTTTTGAGGGTCAGTTTTAACAGTCAAAGAAATGGAACTTTGGAATTATAAAATTTACATTTTTATTAATTTTCTTAGCTTTCATTTGGGTTTAATTTCTTAAAAATAAATACTATTTTTCATATTTTCCTCTAGTTTCTAAGTAATGTACTAATTGAAATTAGTTACATGGAAAATTTCAAGAAATAAATTTGTTTTTGAAGATCCATATCCTGCTTTCTCATCTTCTTAATTTTTTAAATCTGTTTTAAAACAAATTTAAGCTTCTCATTAGATGAACTACCTTCTTGGTGTGTTTATCAGGAAACTACTTCACACACATCTCTTATCTGCATAGAAAAGAAAACAGCTGCCTGTGCTGTATAGGTTTCCTGTTATGACTATGGAAAGTTGGAAGTAAATCCAGAATTGTGCTGCTTTTGTCCATAACTTGAAGAAATTTAGTATAGAGGGCTATTCCCTTTTTTTCTTATCTGTTCTTTAAAAAAAAAAAAAAGAAGAAAGAAAGAAAAGGAAATTATATGAATGCTGTGTAGGATAAAATTTGGCTATTTCAGGACAGATTTTCCGTGATGACTGACCATTTGTCTCTGTTTCAGTGTAAGCTGAAGGAACCACTGCAACAGGAATTCCTCAATTTTATATCCCTGTGCTTGCAGACAGGAATGCCTTTAGAAACCCATAGCAAACAGGATACAGATTTTCATACTATTTGCATATTTTCCTAAATCCTTCTGTGCATTTAACTAATAAATCAGTTTTCAAAGTGGTTGGCTAAGCTTTGTATTCAGACCTAGCACAGTCTGTTGGTAATGACATATGTTGGGAAAAAAAAGGTAAGAAAATAAGAAAAATTGGCCTATTATTTTTATATTGTCTAAGAATATAAAATGTAAAAGGGACGAAAGTATTAGATATGTTAAATTTTAATGCACAAATGCTTGGCAGGTTATTTGGATTATGGTACACATACAAATGCTTAGCAAGTTTATCTTCAAGAACGAATAAAAAAATCTCACAGGCCAATCTGAAAGGCTCATAGAAAACAAATGAGCCCTGTTACTTTTGTGTTTCAGTGCTTGTGAAAATGAATCAAGAAAATTTTAAACCATTCCTTTTAATGAAATTAGATCATATTGTCATCTTCCACTAGAGAGCAGCATTTTCTTTTGAGAACATCGGTATTTGGATAGCTTTATTTTTTTCTGTGAAAAATGGCTTTTTTTGCAATATCAGGACTGAAACGTAACTATGAGAAGGGAAGTTACCTGTTAAAAGGCTGTACATGAGGAAGGAGATAAAGGGAATTTATTTTCTTAAGGAGAAAGCAGAGTCCACATATGCCTTTCATGAATTAGTAAAATTTTCACTTGCATGTCTTTTGTCTATCTGGCTTAAAAACAGACAAAAAGCAGTACTTAAGTACTAAAGCTACAGTAATTCCTAAAAGAATGCAATGAGTTGCTCCTGAGAAGTGAGAGAGCAGCGAATCTGCGGTGAGTGGGGACCATGTCTTTTGTGGCAGCATTTTCCATGCAGCCGTTGATTGTTCAATCTGCATTCAGTCTCTCCAGCGGGCGCTGAAATGCAGCTCTGAGAGCTGCTCTGAAGCGTGAAGTTCTGGCAGCTGGCTGGGGAGTGTCTCACATCCTTCAGCTGCTGCACAGCTCCAAGGCAAGGCTGTATTAAAAACACTTGAAGGTGACGCTGATCGATGCAAGGGACCGAGGGTTAGGACTGGAAATAATATGAAACAGGTGGTCTCTGTGTATAGACAGCTGAAAGCAGCAAGATTTATGAAAGATGACTTCCACTTGAATGTCTGACAGCTACAACGGTGCTTGTAGTTTTGTTAGTTCCTGTTGTACTGGTGACAATTCACAGTGGTGAGAACCTGGTATCGGCTGGCTGTGCCTAGGGGCTCTGCACCGTGAGCTGCTCTAGCACTGCATGGCCTTAACACCACAGTTAGCTCTGTGTGACACCGCTGTGTGCATCACATGGTGAAAGGTGTTGCTTCGTTCAAAGAGTCTGTCCTGCGAGTCCAAGCCTTCATGATCAGGAATAATTGCATACTCCTTTTGGAAGCAAAGGCAGTAGATAGGATTGATGTTCCACAGGAGTATGGTGGTTTCTGCAGGGATTGAGGATAGAGGGAAGACAGCTGAAAAGACAGGAAATGCAAAATTAAGTAAGGGTATATGGAAGCTGAGTAGAAATTCAGATCTGCTGGGGGAGGAAACAGATGGCAGCTGGGAAAAGTGACACACACATAATCTCTGTAAGGAGTCCTAGTGCGGTAGTGGAAATAGCTGGGAAAAGAGCAGGTATTCATTCCTGAGAACTAAGATTTTGTCATTTGTCCTGGGGATTGCTGTTAGTGGCTGTGAAAAATGATAGCTAAATCATCATTCATTTTGTAGATGACTGTTAATAATGAGCAGTAACTCTGAATTAATTCCTTCAGGTATTGTATCTGTTTAGTTATAATCCTCTTTCAACCAACTGTGCATAATTATAGCTGCTGAACTACAGTGATTGCTACTGTTAAGTGTAAAACTGCTGTTCCTGGTGGGTTCTGGTACAGCTCATGTGAAAGATCATATCTATAATTAACAGGCAAATACCAATCTTTTAAAACATGTTGATACCTGCATTGAGATCAGAAATATTCCTAGAAAATCCTTATCTGAGGTGTTTTTAATAATATGTAAGTCTTGCTACTGGGATAAGATACAGAAATTACATCATTCACATTCCTTACATTGTCTCTTACCAGAAGAGACATCAACATCTATGAAGAGCAGACGGGCAATTCACTGAAGCCTGTAAAGGAAAGCTATTCTATGTTGTTTTTTCTGCTATTGCTGATGATTGTAGTACTGTGATGGCAGATACTCATTGCAAACAGTCTTAATTTTTATGTTGGTTTCAGAACTAGATAGTGCTGAGGAGTTTTATTCTGTGGGTAAAAGAGGACATGCAGGTGCCTCTGACTGTGGCTCTCAGGGCCTACAGAAAGCTGGGGTACCGCCCAAGACTTCATACCAAGTTCCTTCTCCTCCATGATAGTGGTGTCTTGTCAGGTGGGGCCAGTGTTGGCCAGAAATGAGACTTATGAAAGCAGCACTTGGATTATTAACCACAGGCATATTATTCTCCTTTTTGTGAAGGTGTAGGTTGGTTGCTTAACCTTTTGATAAATTTGGCAATTTTCTCAGTGTGCATCCCTTTTAAATGTTGAATTGTGTGGATTTTAAGAAGCAAAATAAAGAAAATTAATCGCCAAGAAATGCAAAATCAATAGTGAAATTGTGCTGGTAAACTTCAAGAGTCCCAGAAAATGTCAGAATTCATTGTGAGACTTGGAAGTTATTTTTCTTTATTTATTATTCCAGTGTTTGGTGGTTTCTGGAAATTGATTAGTGTCATGTGATTCATCCTGATTCATCACAGGCAGGGCATTCTGAGGCTCAGGTTGAGGTTGATTGACAGCATTTCTATGGTAAACTGCTGATTGTGTTTGGAGTGATGAGGATGACTTTGGCCATGTCATGGTGCAGGCTTGGAGCAGTGACAGTGTGTGACTCATTTCAGAAGAGCACAGTGGGTAGGGAATCTCTCTCATGGAACAGAAGGACAGACCCCACTCCTTACTCTGCCCTAATCCCTGCACTTTTTCAAGGCAGTAGTGCTAAAATGTCTGCTGTATGCATAGGTACCTTGACAAACCCACACAATAATTTATTCCCTTTCCCATGTGCCATTCTTCCAGATTTTCCACTCAAGCAGATATTTTCCAGTTGCATCAGAGACTTTCTTTAAACTTTTATTTTTCAGAAGATATATAGTTCTTCTGACTTATGCTACTGCTGTGCATTTTCTAGTTCCCTTTGCATTTATTTCTGTCTCCTTGGCCTTGTTTCTCCCACAGATTCCTCCCTTCTGGACCTGTAGTGACTGTCACTGCTGGTGACACTGTTTCCCTGCAGCAGTGCTGTGTCAACCATACTGTGCCAATGGCTGGATTCAGCTCAGCCATGCAAGGTTACCGTGAACATTTGCCTGGAGGATAATTAAACTACTCAAGGGAAAAACATCTCCTCAGCACATCTGGATGTGGAAATCTACTGCCATCAAAATTACAGATATGGTCAAATAACTTCTGGAAAAAAGTGACCTTATTATATAAGGGAATATATTTGTACTCTGAACTGAAATGAAAGGCATCCCTGCTTCACATGGCTCTTTGTAAGCACTAAAAACTGTATTCAGCCCTTTAGATCTCTACTTAGTTTTGTCTTTAGCCTGTTCTTGCTTTCTTCTTCAGCTTTCCTACTTAGCTGGTACAAATGTCTTTCCCCTTGTTTGTGTTTGTATGTGTTCTGTTGAAAATAAGTATGGGGAAGGATGAGCAGCACAGCAGCTTGGGAAGTAGCTGGCACATGGGAAATCAGTTAGCTGTTGCTGCCACAGACTTGTAAGACCTGGGGAAATCTTTAGACTCTCTGTACTTTAGAATCAGTCTGTTAAAGGCTATTAAATTATAATAGTCTCTCCTCAGCAACATGGTTGTGATGGAATCATCAAGGTGAGTGAAGGGACTGAGCTTGTGAAAACATACATGTTATATGGAGTACTTAGCAAATAGCATTGCCAGGATGTGTGGATTAAAGAATGTGATTAACATCTGCTGTGTATAGTTCTTTTTGGTATTTTGTCTTCCAAAGAAAGTCAGAAAAAGCTAGTAGCTGGTGCTCTTGAAGTCAGCTGCACGACAGACACGGACTTCAGCTGGGAAAGGAGGAGGCAAAGCAGTGAAGCTCTTGGCTGCCATTAATATTCTTGGAAGGGGAGGGCAGCAGCTCTGAAGGTGAGTTAAGGGAAAAAAGTTCTAAAAGTACAAATAGCCCACAGTAAAGAGGATAATATTTGGCTTGCCTTGCTGATGAAGTGTATTTATGCTTCATGGAATATCCCTAGCAGATTTCGAGACTTTTTATTTCGGTTATTCTTTTGCACAGACTTTTTATTACCAAACTGGGGCTTAATCCAAGTCCCCTGGAAACCAATTAGAGAACTCAACAGAACTGGTTGAGCTTTGATATATGCATTATATTAAATATTTCTATCCATCAAACACCCACCAGTTAATGCATCTTCATAAGTTTCAAACAGCTGAATGACACTTCTCTAAATATCATCGCTGCAGATTTGATTTATCAAGAACCATTTTAACCTAAATCCTTTATAAGGCTTCCATGCCACTCAGGACTTTGACTCAGATGCTTCTCCTTATTCTGGGCCATGCTGGATGTGCTCTTTTCCGTTTAGTATTGAGGTGGGGATTTTCTTTTTGTTTTGGGAGTTGTTTGTTTGTTATTCAATTCTGACAAATCTTGGTATTTATAATAATTTAAGTTCTAAATTATTTTTATTGTATTTTTCTTTTAAAAATACTGGTTAACTTGAACAGTTGAATGCTTAATTTTTATATATGTGTTATGAGGGGAAAGAACACAGACAGGTTGAAGATCTGTAGTTCATTTTAAAGTGGATGACCAGACCTCGTGGAACCTGCTAATGCAGCTGCCACTGTGCCAAGCTGAGACATTATTTCATTCTGGAACTCTCTGATGGCTTTCCCATCCCTCCAAGACATGTAGGCTGGAGCAGAGACTGTGTTCTTTTGGCTTTTAAATGAGAGAGTAAGTTAGGAGTTACTTTATTTCACATTAGTTACTGTTTTCAGAACTGATTTTAGTTAAATGCAGTATTTCTGTCATTTTAAACACTCCTCAGTCTTAAGTTGCATCTTGGCCCATGGTCTGCTTTGCCTGAGCAAATTGATTACACCAAGTTGTACAAGGGTTTCTCTTTGACTTTATTCTCACTGTCATCCCAGTTTTGTGTTTACCTCCTACAAAAATCATTTCCCTCTCCCGCCCAAGGAATATCCTGCAATATTAAAAGTAAAAATTTCTTCTCAAATCAGAAGCATGTGGAATTTATGCCATACTTACGTAAACAGAAATCCCCATAGCACTGTCAAGTGGCAGTTGAAGTCTTCACTATGGGTATGACACATGGGATCTGCTGCAAGTCCAGCATATTTTTCAACATCCATCTACCTTTGGTTTTCACAGGCACTTGTAAAACTGCGCACAATTAATGAAAGTACACTAGAAATTCCTCTCCTGTATCATAAACCAGATGAATTCAGAGTGTTAGAGCATTCATTATGAAGCAATAATCCCTCCAGCTCTCTACAATCCTGTTTATCTTTTGCCATGTGTGACATGCTTTTGCAGTCCAACCACATCTGAGTATTGGCATGTTCTCAAATGTGGACTTTCTGGGTTCTGGGGGTTTTAGGGAATGGGCTGCCACCTCTGTTTTCCATTTTGCTTAAGCATTGCAAAATAGATGAGCTGTGGGCTGGATGAGCTCTTCAGGCATGTGTGGAAAGACAGGTGTTGCATGGTATCTAGAGCAACAAAGAGAACCACACTGGTGCGCACATCTCTCTCCATTTCCTCAGGGAGCTCTTTGGGCTTGGACTAGAGATACTTGGACTACCCCAGAATTTTCAAGGAACATTGACTTTTCTTCAGCATCAGGAACCATTTTCTTTGAGTTCAATTGTGCCACAATCAAAGCACTGCCCCTGGAGATCCTGGAAAACTAATCTGGTAACTGGCATAGATTCAACTCTTAAACCCTTGTATGTCAGTGAGCAGAGGAACTACTTGCTGTTAAAAGTACATATGAAATTTGTAGCAGAGCTGAGAAATGGAACATAAGGGAATACCTTTCCTTCTAGAGCCATTAGATTCAAATCCAGTTTGAAAATATTCATTGCTGACAGAAAACCAGGGAAGATGATGAAAAGAAGCTGAGGCATTCTCTGGAATCCTTACTATTACACTTGATTGTCTTCTTCAACTGCAGTTTGGGTTTTCTTACAAGCTCCCAGTTCATGCATGGCTTGTTTACAGAAGTTGCCCATGGATGTTTAGGGTACCCATTTGCTTTTATCTCCCTGTTAGTTCTAAAAGAAGTAAAAGAAAATTATTTGTATAAATAATCTCTTGTCTTGACTTGAAAACTGACCTAGAAACTGAACGAATAACAAACTGCAAGCAACAGCTTTTCAAGGGGCTGTTTAACATCTGCTTGCTTGTAGAAGTTAACCACATCACAAGCCAGCCCCATCTCCCAAAGAAAATTAAATCACCCCCCTGGTCTGTTCTAAGCAGATGGGTACTTGGGATTTGCTTGCAGAGTGTCTTCCCTACAAAAGCTGAAATTCTTACGCTCCTGCAGGATCACCACTAATGTGCCTCAGTAGTGTTTCTGGTTTTCTTTTCCTGCCTGTTTTTGAAAGCAGTTGTCTGAGAAACCGAAGTGATTGTGTGTATTCAGAGGTCCAGGAGGAGACAATTTACCTACCCTTTTCTTCTCCCCCTCCCCAAACAAACAAACACCCTTCCTGTCAGCTATTCTGCCCTTGAGGAAGGCTTTTCTTTCTCTTTTAACAAGTTGATTAAGTCAAACAAGTTTTTTATTTGCTTTTTCAACAGCCCGGGAGGAATCTAAAACCTTCAGCAAACAAAGTGTTTTCTTTCTGTTGAAGCTCACTGAAATAACTGTCTCATTTTCTTCATTTTAATTTGCCCAGAGTGGAAAAGACCACAACAATTTTTACCTCAAAACTGCCTAGTGTAGTTAGTACAAGATGAAGTGACTGGTACGTTTTATGGCTACAGGAAAAAAAAAAAAGGCAATAGAATCCTCTGGTCTGCTTTCCCTCATACTGTATGTCACAGGAGTTCAGTGAAGAAAGAGCTAAACCACTTTCTGGAGTTCACAGTTACACATTTTTTGGAAGATAAATGATCCTTGTGCTTCTGTGAGTGTCCAACAGCAGCTCCCTCAGTCTGCAGCTTCAGCGGGAGCTCTGAGGATCTCAGAGTTTATGGGCATAGCCCATTCCTGGAGATGATACTGCCAGGTGAAATATTTTCCCTGGGCAGTGCCCATACTGCTCACATTATGGTTTTGGGTTTTTTTAATGGCTAAATGCGATCCTTTGATCTGCTCGCACATTAGATCAGCACCTTCCTATCCTGCAAGTGCTAATCAATTGTCTATCAGTTACATTAATCTGAAAAAATAAGCTTCTGTTGAGAACTGCTTAGCTGCTAGTGTTTCGTATTACACCCATGACAAAGTCTCTGTGGTGTTCACTTTATATCTAAAGAGCTCTAATCTTAACTCGGTGATTACTTGTATTTTTCATATACCTGTCGTGGAGATTGCATAACCTTCCTTCCATTAACTTATGCTAAATCTCTCAATATTTTTCTCTAAACTCATAGTTGCTTGAATCATGATTACACCAGAAGTGTAGTTTTTGTTACAAAGCCAATTCCAGTGTACATGACTGCCAATGAAGCCTGAAGACCTGCATCCTAAGGGCTCCAATACCAAAAAGCAAATGTTTCACACATATTTAAAAATAATTTTAAAATCTTCTAGAGAAAATCCTCTGCTTTCGGCCATTAGAATTTGTGATTGGTTCAAACAGATGATTTTGAGAAGAGAATTTGCCAGCAAACCTAGAGCAGCAGAGCTGCTGCTGTGACTCAGGCAGCAGTAAGCAGGCAGGTGCAGAGAAGGAGGAAATGTCTGAGGAGTGACAGCTAATTTTGCATGGAAGACTATTGTCCAATGGAAAATTCCATTAAAATGAATATAAGAAGCCTGGTTTAGAGCCTAGATGTGTCTAAAGGGTGTCTTATCACAAAATATCAACATTCTGGGGCACTGAATTTGGGTCACTGTATAAACTTTTGGCATAATAAATTTGCATCCATTTCATAATTTAAGTCTTCAAAGTATGCCTAAGTCTTATGAAGACTTTCTCTGCACTTGGAGAAGGTTAAGTAATTGGGGTAACAGTAAGGTCCTTCTCTTATACAGGCAAATATCGGCTGGACCCATGGAAGAGACATTGATCTGTGCCAATGAGAAATTTATCTGAATTTTTCTGAGAGTAAAGACTTGCCATTTGCAAGAAAAACGGAGTGTTGGAGACTCAGATATGCCAAAAACGTAGAAACTGCATAGTCAGAAAGAAAGAAACCTGAGACAACAGGAATTTACCTGGTACTGCCTGAGAAAGGCAACAGGCAATGTGGATCTGCAGGCAAAGGTGGGGCAGGCAATGCATGATAAGAAGATGAATATTTTATTTGCAAGAGAAGGCAAAGGACTAAGACACACTTCTGGGAAAGGCAGGAGTAAGTAGAATCCAGAGCAAACACTTACCAAAGTACACCTCCCTCTAGATTTTGAAATGGCACTCAAAATAGCCAAGTTATGCCCTGCCTGAATGATGCCATCCCTGTGCTACTGCAACCCCTGGTGAAAGGTGCACTCCAGTGCCGAAAACAGAAACCAAGATTGTCTTTATTATTTCAAGTAGCAGAGAACTGCTGCATCGACCTAAAGTACGTCTTAATGCCTCGTAATGAAATTTGATGGCATGTTTCCTTTCCTTTAGAGGAAACTGCACAATAAAACAATGTTGTTAATGGAGATTAGCTGAGAAAAAGAAAGCCTTTAAAAATAGGACATATTTGAATAACTTGTGCAGTCTTTGTTCAGGCTTCTCATGGATGTGCCTTCCAAAAGCTGTCCATTGCACGGTGTCCTGTGGCAGGCACAGAGTGATGTCCCTGTGGCTGCTTAGGGGGTGACACCAGGCAGCTGTCACTCCTTTCCGGTGCTGTGAAACCAACAATTAATGCACACTGGTGTTAACTAGTACTGACGGAATGTACAATTACTTTACTTTAATGGCTAAACTGCCCAACTTACTAGAGAGAATTAGGCAGATATTCTGATAAATTCAAATAGATGAGAAATAACAAAATTTGCAGCAATTTGTAACATTAGTCTTTAGACAACAAAGCTAATCTCTGTGTATTTTATATAGCAAAGAAAGTTGTTGCAAAAACCATGGATACAAAATTAGAAAAAATTAGTCTATAAAAACATTAAATAACAATAATGGACCAAAAATGAAAATACGTTTCAAAATCACTCCATAGTTTCCAGTATGGTTGTAAATAATGACTTCTAAGGTTGAGAAAAATCCCTAAATACTCTTATTCTCTCCCTCCATCAGAAATAAAATGCATAGCAGAACTATGCACGCAACCCAAGGTGTTTTCACATGGAGATATCATCATCCATTGAGCTACATCAAGTGGCTAGAAACTCAGTTCAGCACCTGAATTCTCCCAATGGGTGAAAATTCCCAAACAGGAAATTTTAAAGAACAAAGGCTTCCCCTTGTACCTCACTGAGTCCAGGTCTCTGGACACTAAATATATAGCACGTGGCTGGCTGGAACGGAGACTGTCAGATAATTGCGGTTCCTTCTTGATGTAATGGGGTTAACACCACTACCAGTAAAGCCCTTCCAGTGTAATTGAAAAGTATAAAATGTGAATTGAGGATGATAACTGCTTGTGGTCACTGCAGTCTATTTGCCTCCCTGTTTGCAAACTAAGATAACATTTGGAACAAGTGATTTTGGCAGCCTGTTTCCTTTCAAACAGAGAAGTTGTTACTCCCCTATTTCTTTGCTAAACAATTGCATCCTCCTACTACGGCTGAGTACGGACACAACTGTAATTTGTAATTACCTGGTCTCTGGTTACTCATGAAACGCTGATGAAATTTACAGGGTAGATGAGCCAACAGATACTACTAGTATTTACGTCTCTTGTTTGCAAACTTTCATTTTTGCACATTCTAATGGACAAAGCCCCTAAGCGGTCTGTTATTATTTTGATGCCTAGCTTTTCCCGGCTCAGGACGAAATAAATGGTGATGCCTGAAGCTGCCGCCCGCTGCAGACTCCGGCCCCGCCGCTCCATCGCCGGCAGCCTCAACAGGCGGCCGCTCCCGCCCTCCGGGAGAGGGCAGCGGCACGGCCAGCCCGGCCCCGTCCCCAGCGCGGCAGCGCCGCCTTTGTCTCGCCGCCGAGACACCCGGGCTGGGCACCCCGTCCTGCCCCGGCGGAGCCCCGGAGGGAGGAGCGGCAGAGGCTCCCGCAGGCCGCGCCGCGGGTCCTTCCCC